>JAEOAE010000615.1:0-21654 GCA_036365155.1 Meriones psammophilus | reverse complement strand
GATCCTGGCATAGTCCAGCAGATGCCTCACGCCCAGGTCCGGGGCCCCAAAGAAATCCTGGGGAATTTCTGCAGCCACTGGGACAAGAACTAGAAGATGGCACTGTGGGTGAGAGCAGGGCAGAGGGACACGTGTCGGAGCCTGGCCTCTTTTGGAACTGTGGGGGCATTGGTATCCCCCAGGGCCTTTCCTTTTGTCCTCCCTCTGCTGCTCAAAACCCTGGAGCCCAGTGGAAACCTCTGTCCTCTACCAGCAGGTGAGGTCGTGGGGACAGTCCCTAGGAGAGAACCCCAAAGGTGAGGCTTCTGGCCAAAACTGGCCTCCACCCTTGCCCTAAATGCCCTTCCTGCTCACCTCCCCCCCATCCACCCTAAGCCTACTCATGTCTTTTGTCTGCTTTTCCGCTTGAAGGATCTATACCTCAGACAGTCCACGGGTGTTACCCTAAGGCCCCATGTCCCCAAGCCACCCAGACATCTAGAAGGAACTATTAGAATCTTCCCAGGGATGGGTTTGGGGGTGCTAGAGGTTCCATCCATAACAAACACCGCAAATGGGGTCCAGAATCCTTTACACAAACGGGGAATGGTCGCCAGGGCATGAGAAAATTGGTGTGTGACATTCCCTGATAAAGGTGAATGGCACCTGTTAGAGCCCCACCCCTGCCTCAATCGCCCATGTTTGGTCATGTCACTTTAAGGAGCTGGGCCTGGGACCCAGGCTGCTGGGACTCAGACGTCCAGTTCTGTGAGTGCACAGGGCATGGTACCTGGGAACCAGCAGGAGAAGATCGGAGGGCTGGCTAGATCCCTGGTGGAACCACTCTCCTGCCTTTTCAGCATCAGGTCCAGAACCACCCAGATGGTGGCAAACTGGATAAAGGGCCAGAAGAAGAAGAGGGACACCCTGGGCACAAATAGGGGATCATCTGCTTCACATAGTCCAAGCCATCATTGCTGAGAATGGGGATGCCATGGGGAAGGCTCACTACCTTTCGCTATGAGGAAGGACCAGGCAGGAGGGGAGGCTTTTAGTGTGCAAACCACGGGGGGCACCAATGACCCCTTTCCCTACACCTGGCCGGAAGCAGGCATGAAAAGCGTGCCTCAGTGTCCCAACAGGAACACTTGCCCAGGCCAGGACAGTGGTGGATGGGGGTGGGTGGGGTCAGAAAGCATCCCCACTGCAGAGCTGCCCTGGTTACCTTGGTCTCCCAGGAGAACAGGCCAGAAATGTGTCAGTGAGTGCACTACATGTCTCCAGCAGCGGCACAGGCGACCACCGCTGTCTTCTCTGAGACCTGAGCCCTGGAGGTCTGGAAGCAGAACAGACTCATCTCTCCAGATCCTCTGACTGGCTGGTCTGTCCAGGCTGCTGTTGCTGCTGCTGGCCTCCCGCTACCTGGCAACCGGGTTCTGAGTTCCATCTGGAACCGCCTGAGGAAGCATGGTCACTTCCTGAGTCAACCTGCCAGAGCCTCCCATCCTGGGCTCTCCTGGGGACACGAGCCCTGAGGCCACCAGCCCTGCAAGAGAAATGATGGAGAAGTTGCCTCCCATCACCACTAGAGGGCATAGAGGCACATGAGAGGGTGCAAGGATGAAAAGAACAGCAGCAGCAGAGAGGGATGGCTACCATCCCTCTTTAATCTTTTATTATTATTATTATTATTATTATTATCATTATCATCATTATCATTCCTTTTTTTCTTCCCTAGTATATTGAAAACAAATTCACCTTCTTTCATTTCATCTACTGAACTAAAATATTCTCATCTTTCAGCCTTTGAATATGTAAGTTCTTTATCTTTTCTGGGGTGTTAGGTACCTCTTGCTTTCCTTTAGGTTTCATAGTAGAATTTATAGTGATGTATACATTTCTATGCATGGTCTATAGGTTTGTTTATGGTGGATTACCCCACAAGACTGTGTTTATAGAGAAAGAATGGTGTTTACATCAATCATTTTTGTGTGTTCAGGATTTAGCACAGTATTGGGTACCTAATTCACAGTAACTATCTGTGGAAGGACAAATAACCTTTTAAACAGTAAATTCCTTTAACAAAGTCTTTATAATCTGATAGTAATACAGAATTCCCACCCTAAGGATGGGAGCATATGGCATTTTATTTGTTAATGCCAGCCATTGTGCCATCTGTAAAAAATTTTTATCTTGTTCTGTTACTGCTGTTACTAGAACAGCCTCCTCTATGCCTGTTGCCTTCTGTGTGTTCTCTTTAATTTATCCCATAACAAAATACTTCCTTTAAGCTTTAGTGAGGTTTAGCATCTGGCTTTATTATATCCAAAGACTATCTGTTTCTGCCTGTTTTGTACAGAAGGCAGGAATACAGCTCAGAGGTAGAACATTTGCTTAACATATAGGAGGTAAGGAAGGAGGGGGAAGGGAGAGGAGAAAAAAGAACAGGAGAAGTAAAGCATTGCTTTTCTTTATGCAGATACACTGCCTTAAATACAGGGTTAACAGTCTTCCTGTCTCTGCCTTCCAAACAAGATAGAAATTTCAGATACAGCAACAGTGATACTTATTTGGTGTTAGTTTTTTAACCTTGTCCTCTCTTGACATTTACTCTGTACATGTTTTATATGTGGTTGGTTTTATGTACATGTTCATTTTCTGGGAAGAATTTATATTTTTCAATAGGTTTTTATGAGATGTCATATTCTCAGAAAGTGTCCGGGCTTTGCATCCTACCATACTTATCCCCTAGGAGACCATATCTGCAAAGGTGATTATGTCCTCTCTGTACATCATTTGATGTTATGATTTCACGATGCATCTTGAATCTTGTTTTCAAGAGAATGTTGTAAACAAGGCTTAAGCTTAACAGGTATGTTATGCCTTATGAAAACATTTTCATCATAAAATGTCCTGTCTGAAAAGAGCATCTGAGATCATTGTAAATGCACTCTGTTACTTTTATTTTAGTCATTAACATCATTAGTACTATTTACTGTATTTACTGTACTTCATTACTTTGTTAGAGACCCAAATATGATGACTGTGGTGTAAGAGACTGTGTACACACAGCAGCCTCATGTCAGGGTTTTGAATTGGGTTTGAGAAAAGACAAGGGTGTTCCAATTTAATAGTTACAGGATTGGGTGACATTCAGCAAGGGTAAGCTTTTTACAAAGTGATTGGCTAGCTAACATAACTAACATTGATCAAGGTATCTATAGGCCTCAGGAATGTTGGGTATGTGCTATGGAATGGTTCTACTACAATGTTAGTGGGCTGTGAGGACAAATGCCCCATCTTGAGATAAGATACCTTCACATTCTTGTGGTTATACTTCAGGCTGTTCCTTGGGTAGGGAATCTAATGACCTTGTTTCTGGAATTGGTGACCCATGGCCTAGTTCCTGGTGACCTTGGGGTAGAGTCACTAGTCTGGTGACCTTTAGGTGACCTTTTTAGGCATAGTTCTGGTGACCTTTAGGGTGTCAGGTCTGTTTCTCAAGTTCTAAAAGATCCATTTGGATTTTGTGGGGGTTGTAAATGGTATGTCCTGTGTCAGAGAGCACTCCAATATTAAACTGTGATATAGAAGAGTAGAACTGATGATGTAAAGGATTTACCTATTGCTGAAAAACTAGTGGCACCAATTAGAATTTAGCTGAGGGAAGACTGCCTGTAAAACACTCCACATATTAGTAATATGCTAACCAGGCCTGTTAGAGATTAGGATCCTAGAACACACATGTTTGCTCACCAGGATTATCTAGAAATGTGGCAGGGTGAGGTTTTTTTAATTTGTAACTTCCCAACATGTATTTATTAATTTATGAATGCAAGTGAAAACAGACCAGATTGGTGGGTGTACAGTTTAGGTCAGGTAACTTTATCCAGTGAATATTGAATTTTGAATTAAGAGACTGTCCTATGTCCATATGTACAATCCTCATTGATACAGTTCTGTCAGTTCAAATTGAGATACAGGCTATTGGCTAAAGCTTTGTCAGGTTACAGGTCTCAGCAGCTAATAGTGTACACAGGGACAATATCAAACAGTATCTTATTAATAGCTTTCCCTCTACAAGAAAATGGCCTGTGTTTTTCCAAGTCAGTATGCCAATGTGTTTTTTTTTTTTTCAACTCTGAGGTTAAGAGCACTGGATGCTCTTCCAGAGGTCAGGAGTTCAATTCCCAACAACCACATGGTGGCTCACAACATCTATAATGAGATCTGGTGCTCTCTTCTGGCGTGCAAGTGTACATGCATACAGAACACTGTATACATAATGAATGAATAAATAAATAAATAAATAAGTCAGTTGTTGGTATTATTAAATTTTATTTTGTTGATGCATCACTGCTCTAGTCTCTTATTAGTTAATATTCTCTGATAATCCCCAGTCATTAAGAATTTCATTCCTTTTTCTCTAGTGCTTTGATTTTTGTTTTTGTTTAAAGCAATGTCTCCTCTACATCAGTCATTCACATGTTATGTAGTTTATACTTTATTTAAACACTGAATGCTGCCTCTACTGCCCAGTGCCTAGAACATAGTCCTGCAACTCTTTTCAGGTGGGCCCTGACTGGTGACTGTGAAGTAAAAGAGACCTGTGAATGAGTGTCCAATGACCTCACTGTTTTTTTTTTTTTTGTTGTTGTTGTTTGTTTGGGATTTTTTTTGGAGGTGAGTGATTACAAATAAAGAGGGACCTGTGTAATTATTGAGTTCACTGACCTACTTTGAAGCTGGTTTAGTTACAACACAAAAAGGGAGTGGGAGGAGGGAAATGGCAATGAGTCAGGTAATCAATTCTGGACAGTCAGTAAAAGTGAAAACTGGACATTTGGGGGGGATTCATGCACAATGGAATCAAGAATATGGATTAGGAGCTGAGCTTGTTTCTGGAAAGCAAATGTCTATAGTTGAACTAGTTAAAAAAAACACAGAAGATCTGGAGAAACCAGTGTGGTAGTGCCTAACAGGAATGTTTTAACCCCCTATTTGAAAATGCACAACCTGAGAGAAAAGGTGTGAGTAATAATTAATGTGCACTAATACATACCTGAAATCCATGAAGAATATTGGACCATAAAGCCATTTTCAACTTTTAAAAATAATTTTTGAGATTATAATGAAATAATTTCAACTTACTCATCCCTCTCTACTCTTAGGTGTCAAATGCTGGGGTGAATGGTTGAGATGCCTACTTAACAATCAAAGCAGATGTGGCTGTCAGGTTCCCCAGCACCTCTCAGTCCTTGCCTATTACAAGGTATGGGTATCATACCCAGATCTCTAGCCCAGGAGTTGAGCTGCCCTCCTCCAAGCTGCTCTTCCTTATGTATTCCAACTGTTTTGATTACCTGGTGTTTTTCATTTATCATTTATCCTCCTGGCCCTTTGTTCTGGCTCTCCACTTCCCTCTCTCTCTCTCTTCTCACATGGCTCAGGTTCATGTCAACTCTAGACTGTTCCAGATTTCCCTGTGTCTGACTATGTTCTCTCTTCTACCTATAATAAACTTTCTACTCCAACATACCTAGCAATAGCCACATTCTTTTTCTTTTATTTTTCATTTTCATTGAGCTCTCAATAACTACTCCTTGCTTTCAAGTTAATGGCTACTTATTTCTTTAATAGTTGTTACTGTTTGGCTTTGACTGAAGTTTGGCTAAAGGACTTCCCATCTATGAGGTAGAGATGAATGCACTGCACACTGAGTATGTAATGGAATGTGCAAAATAAATGACCTGTATCTTGAAGATAAACAGGTGCCCTGGGAGAGTGGAAGATTGTATTTTAAAAAATTTCCAAGATGAGGGTGTTGCAGGATATTTGATCCCAGTGTGATCCCTTAGATTGTGAACTGTAAAATGCTATGCTTTGTTTGGTCTGGTTGAGCCCTAACACAAACCTTAATTCCAAGAACTTTCTGTTTATCGTAAACAGGTGATTATGGTGTAGTTCCGTCAGCCCTAGAATATACCTTTAATACAAAAGCTCTCTGTGCACAGGATTTAATAATGTTAACCCTAGGTCAAGAGGCAAAGCAAGAAACCAGCTGACAGGGATTAAAGAGTAAGTGGAAGTTTCAGCTGAAATGTATTTAAGACAGAGTGTAAAAGTAGAAGGAGTTTTAGATTGGTAGCTTTTGGGCTTTTTTGAGCTTTGAGCTAGAAAGCCTTTGGCCTTGGGTTCTTTTGGCCTATCCCCCCCCCGAGCTGTCATCTGAACTGGTGAGCTTTTGGAGCTTTTTCCTCTTAGATGTGAGGTGAGTAGCAGGGTCAGATGTGTGCTTTATCTGACTTTCTGAACTAGCAGGTTTTCTCCCCAGTACCTAGCTCCTGGGTCTGTATTGGTAAACTCAAACAATTGGGATTTTCATTTTTTTATAACAACACTAGGGTTCTGTGAGCCCCTAGTGGTTGGGGCAAAGCTAGAATACCTCTGCTATCTGCATCATTTGATCTTTGATCAACTGGTAGAAGAGCTACTACTGTCCTGAGACTCAGCTGTATTGTCCAAGCTAATGAGGGAGTCTGCATGGGACTAGGAGTCAGGAACAACAGTAAGAGAGGTAGCTTATGGGTTTGTTCTGGGATTGTCCTCTGATGTAGCTGTAGGGAACTGTGAATGAGAGCAGAGCCCATGCCATGGTGAGTGTGGGGCCATTGTTCCCAGGCCAGGCAGAGCAGGTCTGCTGAGCTATTATAGCCTGACATGCTTTGACCGAGATGGGCTGTGGTTCAGACTCTGGTTTTGTTGTTTTCCATGTGGTGACCTCAGCAGAGATCCTTGTCCTCTGACCCTTCTTGAGTGTTGACTGTCCAAGGAGGAGGGGACCCTGTGGCTTGGGCAATAGAAAGTTGTGGTGCTTATAGTATCACTATCTAGTGTGCACACCCAGGCATTGCTTTTGCTGTGCATTGGATAGATAGATTGGAAAACTGAAAGTCTCATTTCTAGAAATGCCTCATGTTATATTCCACACATGGTTTTGTGTAACAAATTTTATAAATAGTTTTGAAACTGGTAAAAAAAAAAAGTGGTGGTGGTCATCATTAAGCAACACTTGCTTATTTTTTTTAAATTTATTTTTCACCTTTCAACTACCACCGGGCACAATGATGTGATTCAGGGAAATTCAATTTCTGGGTTCAAAAGGATTTTCTGAGATGCAAAATTTTGTCAGTGTCAGGTGTGCCTGGTTTTAGGTAAGTGAATAGGGCAGATTACACATCTTGTGACATAATCCATGCTGCAAGAAACAGATACTAAATTATTCTCCAACTTTTTTGTGTGTGAGTGTTGGCAAGGCTGGGCTGTGCCTAAACTCACAAGTGGACATGAGGGACTGCAAGCCATAGCCAAGCTTTATGATCACCTCCATTTTCTAAGAGACTTCCAGAGCAAAAGGACTCTCTGTAAAGGAGGTTAGTAGTAGCTGGGGGGTCAGAAATATAACAGTTTAGGTGTCATTTTATGTTTGTCTCGTAACAATTGTGGAATCTGTGTTTAATTGATTTGTATTAGTTAGAAAAAAAAAAAGGTATCTCTGGTCCAGTGCACATTTTTCATACTAGAGTTTCCTTATGTCTTTTCATGTAAACTTGACTATATTTTAGGCTTATGTTTTTTGGCTTTTTCTCTTACCCCCTCATTCTTTCACAAACACTGTACACATTCTTGATTATTGAAGTTTGTGGTAAGTACAGAAGTCACATCTTGCCAGATTATGAGATTTGTGACAATAGAATCATCCCTTATTTTTCTGTTTTCCTTTGTTTCTTACCAGGTGGCTTTTCTGATATGAGATAGAGATTTTGGATTGTTCTTTAGCGATCACATAAATACAATTTGCACTATGTCTATAAAATGCAGAAGAGATAACATGAAGGTGAGTAATACTATTTGGCCAGTTTACTCCTCTTTTGACATTTTCTTTTGGTGATCTGTCATTTTCTTCAGAAATTTCATGTTTCTAGTGGTCTCCATATTCTATAACTGTATGATTTTATTCTCCTGAAAAGATTAAATCAAAACCCTGCCCCATCCCTAATTCAGGGGTGAAGATTGTACCTTTTTAGGCATGTGATATTTTTTATAGGGCAAAATGTTTTTTTGGAAATAGAAAAAGTATAATATCTCAATTAAAGTTAAAAAAATCTGTGAACGTTTACAAATATACCTTAAAGTGTATTTATTTCTAGGTAATAAAGGGCATTCACTTTCATTTTCAGCCTGCCTTTTACAAGCAGCTTTTAAATAAAATCACTGTAAATCCTATGTGCCTGCATCTGCCCCCCAGGTACTATGTAAAAGGCATGTGGCTCCCAGATGCTGGGATTAGGGCTATGAACGACCAACACCCTGTCATTGTAACTCCTGAATTTAGAAAACAACTAATTAATAGATAACTGCTTGTCTCTGCTGGGATTAAAGGCACTGTCTATCACCACACTGCTCAAATATGTTATATTCACTCCAAATTATTCCAACTCAAACAAGTTTATACCTTTGAATTTACTTAAAACATTTTAAACCTCTTAAATGTTTTTAATATAAAACAACAAAAGTAACTTTTTATTTAAGAAGAAAACTTTAGTCTTTATTAAGTTAGTTTGGACTGAATGACCACACTGTCTGATGAACAGTTACCTCTGCTTATTCAGGAGGTCTCTGCAATTCAAATCTAATCATTATCAATTTTGATAGGATCCACCATTCTTTTCCTGTGGAAACATTTGGTTTTACCAGTGAAGACACAGTTCAGTAGTTTCTAACTCTCTACTACTTTTAGTTATATTTACTTCTTTTTGTTCTAGAGTATTTAGGTGTGCTGTTAAGTTGCTACTAAGAGTTCTTTCTGAATATTTTTTCTGAATGTACTTAGTGCTATGAACTGTCTTCTGGTCAACACTTCTATTGTGTACTATGAGTTTTGATATGCTGTGTATTCATTTCATTGACTTCTAGAAATTCTTTAATTTCTTTCTTTAGTTCAGTTTTGATCCATATTTTATTCAGTAGAGAGTTGTTCGATTTCTATGAGTTTGTAAGCTTTCTATTGTTTTTGTTACTGGTGATGTGCTGCTTTAGACCTTAGTGGTCTGATAGGGTGCATGAGGTTATTGAAAGTTATTTATATATTTTGAGACTTCTACTGTTCAAGTATATCATCAATTTTGGAGAACAAATTGGAGTTGCTGAGAAGAGGGAACAATCTTTTTTGTTTGGGTGGATGTTCTTTAAACATCATTTGGGTATATTTAGTTTTTTGATGTTAGTTAGCTGGAGCATTTCTCAGTTCATTTTGGTCAGGAGGACCTATCCATTGGTGAAAGTGATATATTGAAGTCTTTCCCTATCAGTTTATGTGGGCTAGGATGTGATGCATGATGCAAGCTGCAGAAATGTTTCTTTTATACCTTGGGTGCTCTTAGGTTGGGGGCATAAATGTTAAGTATTGAAATATTATATTGCTGGATATTTTTGAATATGTCATGTTTTTGCCATCTTTTGAATAGTTTTTTTTAAATATGTTGTGTTAGATATTGAAATTACTATACAAGCTTGATACTCTAGTCCATTTATTTGGAATATCTTTTCCAACACTTTACCTTGAAATAATATCTATCTTGATGTGAAGCTGTGTTTGATGTGTTTAGAAGAAGGGTGGATTCTCTTTTATCATCCGTTTTGTGAGCCTGTGTCTTTTTATTGGTGAATTTGGGTCAATGGTATTAAGAGATATCAATGAACAGTGATTGTTAATCTTGGTATTTTGGTGGTGGAAGTGGTAGTGGTTTTAGCACCTTGTGTGGGGCTGTATTTATAGATACATATTGTTTAAATTTGACCTTAACATGCAACATCCTATTTTCTCCATTTGATGATTGAAAGGTTCTGGGCATAGTTAGTAATTTTTTTTTTTGGCTTCTGTAGTTTTTTAGAGTCAGAAGCACACTGTCTATGTCCTTCAACCTCTAGCATCTTTACTGAGAATACAGGATTAATTCCAATAGATCTGCCTTTATTTATTTCTTGGTTGGTTTTTGTTTGTTTTGGTTTGTCTGGTTAGTGTGGTCTGTTTGATTTTTTTTGTTACAACTTTTAATATTCTTTCTCTGTTCTGTATATTTAGCGTTTTTATTATTCTCTGGTAAGAAGACTTTCTTTGCTGGTCCAATGTCTTCGGTATTTTTGTATGCTTTTTGTGCCTTGATAGACATCTTCTTCTTTAGGTGAAGAAATTTTTCTTGTATGATTTTGTTAAAAATACCTTCTGGACCCTTGATCTCATCCTTCTGCTACTCTGATTATCAACATGTTTTGTCTTTTCATAATGTCTCAGAGTTCCTGGATGTTTTGTGATAGGGAACTTTTGGATTTAACATTTTCTTAGATACATGTATCTAGTTCAGCTTTTTTTCTGTTTTTTTTTTTTATTGTTTATTTTCAGACAGGATTGCTTTTTATAGGCTTTGCTGTCCTGGAATCACTTTGTAGACCAGGCTAGCCTCAAACTCACAATAGTCCAGCTGTTTCTGCCTCCTTGAGTTCTGGTATTAAAGGAGTGTGTAAACACACCTGTCTTCCATTTCATCTATTTTGTATTCAGTGCATAAATTTATCTCCTTGATTTCTGTTTTTTCTGTGAACATTGCCTCTGTATTTCCTTGCTGTAGTCTTTAAATTTTTCATTTCCAAGATTCCCTAAATTTCTGCATTTAAAAAATAATTTTCTTTTGGTTTTTTTTGAGCCTGGGATTCTCTGTGTAGCATATGCTGTCCTTGACTTGCTTTGTAGACCAGGCTAGCCTCAAAGTCACTCTGCCTCTACCTACCCAAGTGCTGGGAACACAGGTGTGCACCACCATGGTCAGCTTGTTTTTGCTTTCTTTATTGTTCATATTTCCATATTTCCAGAATGTGTTTCATTCTGTCATTCTCCATTCAGCAGAGGCCTGGAGCTCAGCTTCAAGATGGAGAACAGTGGTTCCTTTTCTCTCAGGGGCAGCTAGAACAGTTTAGGGCAATACCCATGTTCACTAGATGGGGGTGTGGAAAGAATTTTCTATTGACTGTTACAGGTAGATAGCTCTTTTAGAATGAAATCACCAGTGGTAGTGGAAATTTTGGTATTCCAGAGCCTATGGCAATACCAAAGTGTTACCATTATTGGATAAGCTGCTGTGCCTTGCTCTAAGGACTTTCACCTCAGAGGTTCAAGTAAAAGTCCATGCCTGGTTGGCTTGCAACCAAGACATAGGCCTAGTGAGACACAGACCCAGTGAGGCCTAGGCCCATGGGCCAGTGAGCAAGCCCAGATGGGGATAAATGATGAATCTCAGAGGCCATGATGGAAAGTTGATGGTATCAGGTGGCATACAACCTACCAGCACACATGCACCCCCAGCATGGGTTGGATTTCTTAGGAAGAACATTGAATCTGTTGAATGGTTATTATTAATGAGACGTTCAGGACCACAGTGAAAGAAAGAGTCAAGTGGAGCAGAAATAAATGTAGTCTTTGGTTTGTAGAGAAAAGCATCACTAGGTAGTTTCAGATAGCAGTCACATGCTGAAACAGAGACAGGAATTTTTAAGGAGATCATCATCAAAGAAAAGGTCCTAGGTCTGGATTTGAAACCTAAGATGGTGTCCTTAAATTAACACTCCCTCCTGATAATTCTTCCGTTAATCAAAGAAGTAGGCTAAGTGATTCCTAATACCAGGAAAGAACTTCATATAAAACCTGCTCCAAATGTGTTCCAAGTGTGGCACGATCCATCCCATTTTATCCATCCCAACTTAAAATCCAACTTGACAGTCTCACTCATGTTATGCACATTCTGGAAACAAGAAAAATGCAAAATTTAAGATAATAGATTCTTCCTTTGTGTTTTCAGTTCAACACTGTGACAGCCATCTGTGTTTGGCAGAGTCAGTTCCCCAGGGAAGATACTGTAACTGTTCATTGCATGAAGCAGTGAGGGTAAAGCCTGAATTGTGTCTTGACAGTACAAGATGTTGAGATGCCTAAGTTATGAGATACCTACCAGAAAGTGCTAACTATAGGGAGTGGAAGTAAGCAATCTTGGGAATGTGTGAGATGTTTCAGGGATAGGACCATCTAAGCCTTTTCAAACAGCATCAGGCTTTGTTGTTTTCCTTGCTGATCTTCTTTCCTTGGGCTACTCTTCCCTAAATATGTACACATTCCTCTCTACAAGAATGGGAAAGGGGTATTCTGTGCATCTATGTTGGAATGATGTAACTTGCTTCTGATGTTACAAGATGTGGCACCCAAGAAATTCTCTGTGTGTCAGAAGAGACTGTGAAAATTTGAACAGTGTATGAGCTATTGCATTATTTTAGGATCATTGAAGTTAGACTACATTTTCATCATGGGATGACAATAATCCTATAGTGAATTTGGTCAGAACTTATTTGATTGAATCAAAAAAGCTCCCAGAGAAGATCATGGTTCTGTTTTTGACACTGAAGAAAAAGTTTCTTTGTAGCTTTGGCTGTCCTGAAAGTTGTTATGTAAACCAAAAAGGTTTTGAAGTTACAGATCTAACTCCAGTCTAGTGTTGGGCTTAAATATAGTTCAACATGCCTGGCATCAACATGAATATCAACATTATCTGCTGAGTCTGGAATGTAGCATTTTGGGTTTTGTTTTTTAATTTTGATTTGTTTTGTACATGTAAGCATAGGTTGTTGTGCTGATCTTCATCCATATCTGGCATTTGAAATTTGGAAGAGAGTATATTTAATTTCTTGGGATGGCATGTATTCATGACACTAACAGTGTCTGATCTTTCTGAGTTATTGAATTGCAGGTGTGTGACATTCTTTCTACCTGCTGTATTTGTTTTTTAGACTTGATTTATTTATTTTATTCACACTTAATTTGTTTTAATATAAATTTGTTTTTCTATAATTTATTCTCTGACATGAACTCAGCTCTTTGAACACCTCCTGCTGGGGGGTGTAGCCTTGTGAGGCCACAGAATATGGTTCAGCCATCCTTGATGAGACCTGAAAAGCTAGGGTCAAACAGAAGGGGACAACTATCAGGAGACTATGGAAAGGGCCTAGGGGGAGAAGAAGGGGAGTGGGTGGGACTAGGAGGAGACGATGGAGAGGGCTACAGTGGGTATACAAAGTGAATAAATTGTGATAAATAAATAAATAAATAAAATTAAAAAATAATGTATCCACTTAACATCCCAATTTTACCCCCCTCCTTTGTCTCTTCCTGGTTTCACCCCTCTGTTCCTCTTTCACCCTTATCCCATTTCTAATTTCTCAGATAAGGGGAGCCCTCCTCTCCTACCATCTGACCCCAGCCTATCAAGGCTCACTAGGACTACTGCATTCTCTTCCTTTGTGGTGTGGCAATGCCCCCTCTACCAGAAAAAAGTGATCAAAGAGCAGGCAACAGAGTCCATGTCAGAGCCAGCCCCTACTCTTCTTAATATGGATCCCACCTGAGACTGAGATGCCTATCAGCTACATCTGAGCAGGGGTCTGGTTCTTCTTCATGAATGGTCTTTGGTGGGTGCATCAATCTCTGCAAGTCCCTATGGGCCCAGATTTGTTTTCCTTGTTGGTCTTCTTATGGAGGTCCTGCCAGTTCTGGGTCTTTCTACTTTCTATCCCCCTACTCTTTCCTATGATTCTTTGTGCTCTACCCAAAGTTTGGCTGTGAGTCTTAACATTTGTTTGAACCCCTGCTGGGTAGAGTATTTTGGAGGATATGTATGTTAGGCTCTCATCCTGTTCCCTCTCCTCAGTCACTTCTGGTGTAGATTCTATTTGCCCTTTTGAATAAGACTTGACCATCCTCCATAGGGTCCTCCTTTTTATTTAGCTCCTTTAGATCTGTGGATTATAGTATGTTTATCCTATATTATGGCCCTTATCCACTTACAAATGAGTAAATACCATGCATGTCTTTCTGGTTTTGCAATAACTCACTTAGGATGATCATTTCTAGTTTCATCCACTTGCCTGATAATTTCATGGTTTCCTTTTTTTAAAAAAAATACCTGAGTAGCATTCCATTGTGTAAATGTACCACAATTTCTGTAAAACAATTGTTCAGTTGAGAGACATGTAGGTTGTTTCCTGATTCTGGCTATTATGAATATAGATGCTATGAACATAGTTGAGCAAATATCTTTGTTGAATGGTAGAGCATCTTTTTGATATATGCCCAGGAATGCTATAGCAGGGTCTTGAAGTAACACTATTTCCTATTGTCTGAGAAAGAATCAGATTGATTTCTAAAGTGGTTGTATAAGTTTGCACACCCACCATCAATGGAGGAGTGTTCCTCTTCACATTCTCACTAGCACGTGCTGTCACTTTAGGTTTTGATCTTAGCCATGATGGGTTTAAGATGGAATGTCAGAGTAGTTTTGATTTGCATTTCCATGATGACTATTGATATTTAGCATTTATTTAAATGTTTTTCCACCATTTGATATTCCTCTGTAGAGAATTCTCTGTTTAGTTCTGTACCCCAGTTTGAAAGTGATTATTTGGTTTGTTGGAGTTTAATTTATAGAGCTCTTTATATATTTTGTCTGTTATTTATAGAGCTATTTATAGAGCTTTCTGTTGTTTGTAGGGTTGGAGAAGGTCTTTCTCAGGCTGTAGGCTGTTATTTTGTTCTATTCACAAAGTTCTTTGCTTCATTGAATCTTTTCATTTCATGAGATCCTATTTATTAATTATTGATTTTAGAGCCAGTGCTCTTGGTATTCTGCTTAGGAAGTTATCTTCTATGCCAATGAGATCAAGGCTCTTTCCCACTTTTTCATCTAACAGATTTAGCGTATCTAGTTTTATGCTGGAAATCTTTGATCAACTTGAACTTTAGTTTACTGCAGGGTGATAAATACGGATCTATTTTTATTTTTCCACATGTGGACTTTCAGTTAGACCAGCACCCTTTGTTGAAGATGCTGTCCTTTTTCCATTGCATGGTTTTGGATTCTTTGACAAAAATCAAATGTCCATAGGTGTGTGGGTTTTTTATGGGCCTTCACTTTCATTCCATTTATCCACCAGTCTGTTTTTATTCCAGTACCATGCAGTTTTTATTACTATTGATTTATAGTAGAGCTTGAGAGCAGGGGTGGGGATACCTCCTGAAGTTCTGCTATTGTACAGGATTATTTTAGCTATTCTGGGTTTTTTATTTTTCCATATAAAGCTGAGAATTGTTTTTTCATGGTCCAGGGGGAATTGTGTTGATATTTTGATGGGAATTATCATTGAATCTGTAGATTGTTTTTTGGTAAGATGGCAATTTTGACTGTGTTGATCCTACTGATCCATGAGCATGAGAGATATTTCTATCTTATGGTATCTTTCAATTTCTTTCTTCAGAGTCTTGAAGTTGTTGTTGTGTTTTGTTTTCTTTTGTTTTGTTTTGTTTTCATTTAGGTTTTTCACTGGCTTATTGAGGATAACACCAAGATATGTCAGTTTATTTTTTTTCCTGCCCATTGTGAAGGGTGTTGTTTTCATATTTCTTTCTCAGTCCATTTGTCTTTTGCATACAGGTGTGCGACTGATTTTTTTTGAGTTAACTTTATATCCAACCACTTTCAACTGTAGGAGTTCCCTACAGTAGAATTTTTGGGGTCACTTTTGTTACCTGTCATATCATCTGTGAAAAGCCATACTTTGATTTCTTCCTTATCAATTTGTATCCCCTTGATATCCTTTAGTTGTCTTATTGCCCTAGATAGGACTTTGAGTACTGTATTGAAGAGATTTGGAGAGAGTGTGTGGCCTTGTCTTGTCCCCAAGTTCAGTGGAATTGATTTAACTTTCTTTCCATTTAGTTTGATGTTAGCTATAGGATTGCTGTACATTGTCTTTACTATTTTTAGATCTGTGCCTTTGTCCCCAACCTCTCCAAGACTTTAAACAAGAATAACTATTGGATATTATCAAATGCTTTTTTGGCTTATAAGGAAATGATCCTGTGTTTTTTTTTTTTTTAATTTGTTTATATGATGGATTAAGATTCCATATATTGAACCATTCCTGCATGCCTGGGATGAAGCCTACTTGGTCATGTTGGATGACATTTTTGGTATGTTCTTGGATTTGGTTGGCGATTATTTTATTGAGTATTTTTGCATCATTGTTCATAAAAGAGATTGGTCTGAAGTTCTCTTTCTATTTTGGGGTCTTTGAGGATTTATCAAGGTGACTGTTGTCTTACAAAAGGAGTTTGGTCATGTTGCGTCCATTTCTATTTTGTGGAATAATTTGAAGAATATCGGTGTTCACTCTTCATTGAAGGTCTTGCTGAATTCTGCTCTGAAATCATCTCGCACTTGGCTTTTTTTTTGGTTGGAAGGATTTTGATGGCTGCTTCTATTTTTTTAGGCAGTATAAGACTATTTAATATCTTTACCTGATTTTGATTCAACTTTGCTAAGTGGAATCTAACAAAAGAATTGTATATTTCATTTAGATTTTTCAAATTTTGTGGCATATAGGCTTTTGACATAAGAGCTAATAGTTCTTTGGATTTTCTCAGTGTCTGTTATCTCTCTCTCTTCCTTTCAGACTTTGTTGATTTGGATAGTGTCTGTGTGCCATTTACTTGTTTGGCTAAGAGTTTGTCTATATATTTCATTTTCTCAAAGAACTAGCTCTTGGTTTCGTTGATTCTTGAATTATTCTTTGTTTCTAATTTATTGATTTCAGCCCTGACTTTGGTTATTCCTAGTGGTCTACTCCTGTTGGGTGTGTGGGTGTGTTTGGTTCTTGTTTTCTATGGCTTTCAGGTGTGCCATTAAGTTGCTTGTATGGGATGTCTCCAATAGCTTATGAAGGCCTTTAGTGCTATTAAAAGTCTTCTTAGGACTGCTTTCATTGCATCCCATGAGGTTGGGTATGATGTGCATTCATTTTCATTAAACTGTAGGAAGTTCTTTCTTTATTTCTTCCCTGACCTAGATTTCATTGAGTAGGGAGTTGTTCAGTTTCCACGTGTGTGTAGTCTTTTTATTATTTCTGTTATTGTTGAGGTCCATCTTTAGTCCATCATGGTCTGATGGGATACAAGACATTATTTCAATCATGCTGTATCTGTTGAGGCCTGGTTTGTGACCTACTGTATGGTCAGTTTTGGAGAAGGGTCCATGAGGTGCTGAAAGAAGATAGATTCTTTTCTGTTTGGGTTAAAATTTCTCTAGATATCTGTTAGGTTCATTTGATTCATGACATTCATTCGTGTCATTATCTCTCAGTTTAAGTCCTTTTCCATTGCTCTGTCCCTTGATGATAGTGACATATTGACCTCTCCCACTATTAATGTACGGTGATTGATATGTTCTTTAAGTTTTATTAATGTTTCTTTTACAAATGTAGGTGTCCTTGTATTTGGGGCTTTGTTGCTCAGCATACAGATGCCATCTTGGTGGAATTTTCTTTTGTTGAGTATGAAGTATTCTTCCACATTTTTTTAAATTTATTCATTTATTTATTTTTATTTAGGAGCAATAATAGATATCAGGCAATATTTTCATAGTTTGAAACTATGTGTAACCGAATAGTTTTTAAAAAAATCTTTCAACATTTTATTGTGTTCTTTTTAAATTTTTATTAATAACAGTTTATTCACTTTGTATCCCCCCTGTACCTCCCTCCTTCCTCCTCTCCCAATCCCACCCTCCATCTTTCCCACCCCTGTCCCTTCCCCAGTCCACTGATAAGGGAGGTCCTCCTCCCCTTCACTCTGATCCTAGTCTATCAGGTCTCATTAGGAGTGGCTGCATTGTCTTCTTCTGTGGCCTGGCAAGGCTGATCCCCCCTCAATGGGAGGTGATCAAAGAGCAGGCCAATGAGTTCATGTCAGAGACAGTTTCTGTCCCCATTACTATGAAGCACACTTGGATACTGAACTGCCATAGGCTACCTTTTTGTGCAGGGGTTTCAGGCCATCTCCATGAGTGGTCCTTGGCTGGCATATCAGTTTCAAAAAGACCCTGTGCCCAGAATTTTTGGAACTGTTACTGTCCTTGTGTCCTTGCTGTCCACTCCAGGTTTACTATCTCCCAGTTCTTCCATAAGATTCCCTGCATTCTGCCCAAAGTTTGGCTATGAGTCTCAGCATCTGCCTTGACACTCTGCAGGGTAGAGCCTATCCAAGGCCCTCTGTGGTAGGCTCCTGTCCTGTCCCTGTATTCTCCCTCATCTTATGGCTATCCTCTTTGCCTTTCTGCATGAGATTTGAGCATCTTAGCCAGCATACTCCTTCCTGATTAACTTCCTTAGGTGTACAGATTTTAGTATTTTTATCCTATATTTTATATCCTATATCCACTTATGAGTGAGTATATACCCTGTAAGTCTTTCTCCTTCTGGGATACCTCACTCAGGATTATCTTTTCCACTTCCCACCATTTACCTGCGAATCTCATGTTTTCCTTGTTTTTCATTGCTGAGTAATATTCCATCGTATAGATATACCACAATTTCTGTATTCATTCCTCAACTGAGGTCTATCTGTGCTATTTCCAGCTTCTGGCTATTACAAATAAAGCTATTACAAACATAGTTGAGCAGATGTCCTTGTTGTATACTTGAGGGCCTTTTGGATATATGCTTAGGAGTGGTATAGCTGGATCTTGAGGAGGTGCTATTCCTAATTGTCTGAGAAAGTGCCAGGTTGATTTGTAAAGTGGTTGTATAAGTTTACATTCCCACCAGCAATGAAGGAGGGTTCCCCTTTCTCCAAATCCTATCCAGCATGAGTTGTCACTTGAGTTATTTGTCTTAGTCATTTTGATGGGTGTAAGGTGAAATCTCAGCATGGTTTTGATTTGCATTTCCCTGATGACTAAGAATGTTGAACATTTCATTAAGTGTTTCTCTGCCATTCAATATTCCTCTATTGAGAATTCTGTTTAGATCTGTACCCCCCCTTTTTTTTTAATTTGTGTTACTTGATTTGTTGGTGTTTAACTTCTTGAAATCTTTATAAATACTGAATATTAACCTTCTGTCAGATATAGGGTTGGTGAAGATCCTTTCCCAATCTGCAGGCAGTCATTTTGTTTTGATAACAGTTTCCTTTGACTTATAGAAGTTTTTCAGTTTCATGAGGTCCCATTTATTGATTGTTGCTCTTAGAGCCTGTACTGTTGAAGTTCTGTACAGGAAGTTGTCCCTTGTTCCAATGAGTTCAAGGCTCTTCCTCACTTTTTCTTCTAACAGGGTTAGTATGTCTGGTTTTATATTGAGGTCTTTGATCCACCTGAACTTTAGTTTTGTGCAAAGTGATAAATATGGATCTATTTGCATTTTCCTACATGTAGACATCCAGTTAGACCAGCACTTTTTGTTGAAGATGCTATCTTTTTTTCCATTGTATGGTTTTAGCATCTTTGTAAAAAATCAGGAGTCCATAGTGTGTGCGTGTATTTCTGGGACTTCTATCCAATTCCATAGATCCACTAGTTGGTGTCTATGCAAGTACCATGCAGTTCTTATTACTGTTACTCTATAGTACAGCTTGAGATCAGGGATGGAGATACTGCCAGAAGATCTTTTATTATGGAAGATTGTTTTAGCAATTCTGGGTTTCTTGTTATTCCATGTGATGTTGGGAATTTTTCTTTCAAGGTCTGTAAAGATTTGTGTTGGTAATTTGATGGGAATTACATTAAATCTGTATATTGAATTTGGTAAGATGACCATTTTTACTATGTTTATCCTGCCAAGCCATGAGCATGAGAGATCTTTCCATCTTCTGATATCTTCTTCTATTTCTTTCTTTAGAGACTTGAAATTTTTTCATACAAGTCTTTGACTTGCTTGGTTAGGGTCACACCAAGGTACTTTATGTCCTTTTTGACTATTGTGAAGGGTGTTGTTTACCTAATTTCTTTCTCAGCACTTTTGTCTTTTGTATACAGAAGGGCTACTGATTTTTTGAGTTGATTTTGTATTCAGCCCCATTGCTGAAAGTATTTGTCAGCTTTAGGGTTTCCCTGGTAGAATTTTGGGGGTCACTCATGTCTACTATCATACCATCTGCAAATAGTGATACTTTGATTTCTTCCTTTTCTATTTGTATCCCCTTGATCTTCTTTAATTGTCTTAGTACTCTAGCAAGGACCTCTAGAACTATGTTGAAGAGATATGGAGGGGGCAGCCTTGCCTTGTCCCTGAATTCGGTGGGATTGCTTTAAGTTTCTCTCTGTTTAGCTTGATGTTGGCTATAGGATTGCTATATCACCTTTACTATGTTTAGGTATGTGCCATGTATCCCTGATCTCTCCAATACTTCAAACATGAATGGACGTTGGATTTTTCAAATGCTTTTTCAGCAACTAAGGATATTATCATCTGTTTATTTTTCTTTCAATTTGTTAATATGGTGGATCATATCTATGGATTTTTGCATATTGAACCACCCCTGAATACCTGGCCTGAAGCCTACTTGGTTGTAGTGGATGATATCTTTGATGTGTTTTTGTATTGGGTTTGCAAAGTATTTTTTGTTGAGTATTTTTGCATCAATGTTCATAAGAGATTGGCCTGAAATTGTCTTTATTCTGGGGTATCCAGGGCTGCTTGCTCCTGAATAATTGGGTTCTGGAGACACCATATTGCTTTTTCTTTTGTTGGTTGAGCTTTTACACTGGCCTCTACCCATTGGGATATCCTAGGTGTTGGATGTTAGTTTCTGGTACTTCCTTGAATCCTGTGGTGGGTGAATCCCTTGGCAGGAAGATGATTTTTTCCACAGGAGCTCTCCTCCATTTTTTAGGTATGGTCACTGAATGGCAGGTGTTTTTCAGGAATTGGCACAGCTCATCTCAGGTGTACAGACCTGAGTAGTAATTGTTGCCTTTGTTAGTAAAGGGGGCTGTCCTCTCACCCAGAGAATTTCTGGAGACAGCTGCCCTGCTGCTGGGTTTCTTGCTGTAAATTTAGAGAGCACTACTGTAACCTGGGTGCCCCATGGTTTGGTCAGTTTAGTTAGGGAAAACTGGTTGTCCCTTGGAACAGTATCTGGGGGTTGATCTCAGGGAACCCAGCCTTCTGTAGGTCTAAGTTTGGAGCTTTGTGCTCCATTACCCAAGTGGTAATCAGTGGTAGGTGAGCACCACTTTCATGTGTTCAGGAGGAGGCTAGAGTCTGGAGCCTGTGGATAACCAGAAACTTTTCTGGAGCTAGAAAAGTTTCTGGCCCTGAGGTATGGACAGATATTTTCCCCCACCTTTGGGTTTTCTCCCTACAGGAAGACCCAGTCTGTACTGTTCTGGGGGGAAGGGCGTGTAGAGTGCATAGGCACTCGCTTGTGATTTGTTGCTTTAAGCTGGTGACTGGCAGGAACCTGAGAACTTTTCCTGAGAACATTCCTGTGTGTTGTGGTGGTAGTGGTGGTGGGGGTCATCTGAGTGCTCTAAGCTGGGACCTGCTGTTTCCCTCTTTGTGGGGTTTTCTTCCGACAGGGAAACCCAGCCTGTAGTGCCCTGGGGCACACAGTTCTGTCTGTGACAGAGAGTCAGGTGCACAGAGCTGGCAACTGGAGCCCTACTCAGGACTGGCTGCTGTGCACCCGCAAGTATACAGGACCTTTTCTAGGGATAGACTGGTTGACCTGAGGTCAGACCCACT
>JAEOAE010002271.1:0-21451 GCA_036365155.1 Meriones psammophilus | reverse complement strand
CAGAGAAGTGATATATCGACTATACAGCACAGGAACAAGTTTCAACTTGTAAAGCAAATCACTACTTTATAAACTAAATCACATGTGTGTTGCTCGCTCAATTAGGAATACAGGAAAACTGAAAAGTGTTATCTCAAGACTGTACAGCACAGAAACAAGTTTCAACGAAAGAACAAAAAAACGCAAAAAGCACAACTTTGTAAATTTATTCACATACGTGCCGCCTGTTCAATTAATATAACAGGAAAACTGAAAAGTGATATATCAAACTGTACAGCAAAGAAACAATTTTCATCAAAAGAACAGAAACGCAAAATACAACTTTTTTAAACTAATTCACATAATGGGTCGCCTGTTCAATTATTATAACAGGAAAACTGAAAAGTGATATATCGCACTGTACAGCACAGGAACAAGTTTGGAACGAAAGAACAGAAAAGCAAAGCACTACTTTTAAACGGAATCACTTGTGTGTCGCTCGCTCAATTAGGAATACAGGAATACTTAAAAGTGTTATCTCGCACTGTATGGCACAGAAACAAGTTTCCATCGAAAGAACAGAAACGCAAAGCACAACTTTGTAAACAAATTCAAATATGTGTCGCCTGTTAAATTATTATAACAGGAAAACTGAAAAGTGATATGACCCTAACCCTAACACTAACCCTAACCCTAAACCCCTAACCTTGACCCTAACCCTACCCTATCCCTAACCCTAACCCTAACCGTAACCCTAACTTGTTCCTAACAGGAACAAGTCTCCAAGGAAAGAACATAAACGCAAAGCACTAATTGTTAACTAAATCACATGTGTGTCGCTCTTGCAATTAGGAATACAGGAAAACTGAAAAGTGATATATCTCACTGTACAGCATAGGAACAAGTTTCGAGTGAAAGAATAAAAAAACAAAGCACTACTTTTAAACGGAATCACAAGTGTATCACTCGCTCAATTAGGAATACAGGAAAACTGAAAAGAACAGAAACTTAAAATACAACTTTGTAAACTAATTCACATACGGGTCGCTTGTTCAATTATTATAACAGGAAAACTGAAAAGTGATATATCGCACTATACAGCACAGGAACAAGTTTCGAACGAAAGAACAGAAAAGCAAAGCACTACTTTTCTTTTTTTCAATGTAGTTTATTCAGGAAACTTGAACAATCATCTGACACTGGGGAAAGCCAGCCCACTTTAAATAGCCTCTGGGTAGCCAACCTCAGCATGCCACGTGGGCAATGCAGATAGGTTCACATACATGGAAGCAAGCCAGATCCTCAGCCTTAGCCAAATGTGGAATTGTTCGTGACAGAGAGCACTCACCATCGGGAAGGTGGAAGGCGGAAACCAGCTCCATCTTTCAGGTGCGGTATTATGCAGCTCTCTACAGTTCCCCCTTTTTGTTTTGGACGCATCAGGCAAGAGTAGAGGTCTGATCTCTGATATTAGAAATAAATTGGGACTTTGTACTGATGTTCATTTAGGTGTCATCCACCCAAAGAGCATCAGACCCGTCCGATACCTTTTTCTCAGAGGCGGGACCTGGGGCATCAACCTGCATGCAATCAGACATGCTCTTCTATGGGTCCAAGCTGGCTGGCCCTGAGTGCACTGCTTAGCCTCGCATCCTGTGTGTAACATTTTGGCTTATTATGTTAGCCAACCATGCTTGGGGAGACTGTCCTGCTTCAATGACTGTAAAGGCCTGAATGGTCATGGCTGCATTACGCTGTTGTGAGACTCTAATCTTGCATATACACCACAGGCAAACCAAGGTGACCAACACCAGAGGGCCTGCTAAGGCTCCCATGCCTGCCCATTCCTTCAGATGATTCATGGCTGCAGCAATTCATGAGGATAATCCTGTGGCTAGTCCTGCGTCCACTCTTGTAGAATTTACCATGACAATGGCCACTCTCAGCTGGTCCATCGTAGTATCGAATTCTCCAGTCCAATTACCTAAAATATAGCTTGACAATTGTTTAGACAGATTTGCAGCACAGGAAAAATTCTCATGTTGTATGCTAGTGACACAAATTCCAGCATACTTTCATTGACAACCAAGTTGAGCGATTTGCCATAAGCGTATCAATTTGCTTCTGCACGAGGTGAAACCTGTGATTGAACACCATCAAACCTCCTTTTAGTTGAGCATTAATTCCTTTTGTACATCTAAAACATGAGCTACATTGGCTAAAAGGAAAACTGAAAAGTTATATATCAAACTGTACAGCACAGAAACAAGTTTCCAATAGAAGAACAGAAATGCAAAGCACTACTTTATAAACTGAATCACATGTGTGTCGCTTGCTCAATTAGGAATACAGGAAAACTGAAAAGTGATATATCTAACTGTACAGCAAAGAAACAATTTTCATAGAAAGAACAGAAACACAAAGCACAACTTTCTAAACTAATTCACATACGTGTCGCCTGTTCAATTATTATAACAGGAAAACTGAAAAGTGATATTACACAAACCCTAACCCTAACCCTAACCCTAACCCTAGCCCTAACCCTATCCCCTAACCCTAACCCTAACCCAAACCCCTAACCCTAACCCTAACCCTAACCTAACCCTAACTTGTTCCTAGCAGGAACAAGTTTCAAGGAAAGAAAATAAACGCAAAGCACTACTTTATAAACTAAATCACATATGCGTCGCTCTCGCAATTCGGAATACAGGAAAATTGAAAAGTGATATAACGCACTGTACAGCACAGGAATAAGTTTAGAGCAAAAGAACAGAAAAGCAAAGCACTAATTTTAAACGGAATCACATGTGTGTCGCAAACAATTAGGAATACAGGAAAACTGAAACGTGATATATCGCACTGTACAGCACAGGAACAAGTTTCCAACGAAAGAACAGAAATGCAAAGCACAACTCTGTAAACTAATTCACATACGTGTTGCCTGTTCAATTATTATAACAGGAAAACTGAAAAGTGATATATCCCTAACCCTAACCCTAACCCTACCCTAACCCTAACCCTAACCCTAAACCTAACCCTAACTCTAACCCTAACTTGTTCCTAACAGGAACAAGTTTCGAACAAAAGAACATAAACACAAAGCACTACTTTGTAAACTAAATCACATGTGTAAATCGCCAAACAATTAGGAATACAGGAAAACTGAAAAGTGATATATCCCACTGTACCGCACAGAAATAAGTTTCAACGAAAGAACAGAAAACAAAGCACTACTTTTAAACTGAATCACATGTGTGTCGCTTGCTCAATTAGGAAAACTGAAAAGTGTTATCTCGCACTGTACGGCACAGACACAAGTTTCCATCGAAGAACAGAAATGCAAAGCACAACTTTGTAAACAAATTCACGTACATGTCGCCCGTTTATTTATTATAACAGTAGAACTGAAAAGGGATATAACCCTAACCCTAACCCTAACCCTAACCCTAACCCTAACCCCCTAACCCTAACCCTAACCCTAACCCCCAACCATAACCCTAACACTAACCCTAACCCTACCGTAACACTAACCCTAAACCTAACCCTAACCCTAACCCTAATTTGTTCCTAGCAAGAACATGTTTCCAACAAAGAACATAAACGCAAAGCACTACTTTGTAAACTAAATCACATGTGTGGACCTCGCTCAATTAGAAATACAGGAAAACTGAAAAGTGATATATCACAATGTACAGCACAGGAACAAGTTTCGAACGAAAGAACAGAAAAGTATAGCACTACTTTTAAACGGAATCACATGTGTATTCCTCGGCTAATTAGGAATACAGGAAAACTGAAAAGTGTTATCTCGCTCTGTATGGCACAGAAACAAGTTTCCATCGAAAGAACAGAAACACAAAGCACAACTTTGTAAACTAATTCAAACACGTGTTGCCTGTTCAATTATTATACCAGGAAAAATGAAAAGTGATAAATCACAAGCACAGAAACAAATTTCCAAAAGAAGAACAGAAACGCAAAGCACTACTTTGTAAACTAAATCACGTGTGTCGCTCGCTCAATTAGGAATACAGGAAAACTGAAAAGTTATATATCACACTGTAGAGCACAGAAACACGTTTCCAAGAGGAGAACAGAAACGCAAAGCACAACTTTTTAAACTAATTCACATACGTGTCGCCTGTTCAATTATTACAACAGGAAAACTGAAAAGTGATATAACCTGAACCCTAACACTAACCCTATCCCCCGACCCCTAACCCTAAGCCTAATGCTAAAACTAAACCTAACCCTAACCCCTAACCTTAACCCTAACCCTAAACTTAACCCTATCCTAACCCTAACCCTAACTTGTTCCTAACAGGAAAAATTTTTAAACGAAAGAACATAATCTCAAAGCACAAATTTGTAAACTAAATCACATGTGTGTCGCTCGCTCAATTAGGAATACAGGAAAACTGAAAAGTGAAATGTCGAACTGTACAGCAAAGAAACAATTTTCATCAAAAAACAGAAACGCAAAGCACATCTTTGTAAACTTATTCACAAACGTGCTGCCTGTTCAATTAATATAACAGGAAAACTGAAAAGTGATATAACTCTAACCCTAACCCTAACCCTAACCCTTACACCTAACCCTAACCCTAACCCTAACCCTAACCCTAACACTAACCCCTAACCCTAAACAGAACCCTAAATTGTTCCTAACAGGAACAAGAATCCAAAGAAAGAACATAAACGCAAAGCACAACGTTGTAAACTAATTCACATACGTGTCGCCCGTTCAATTATTATAACACAAAAACTGAAAAGAGATATATCGCACTGTAAAGCACAGGAATAAGTTTCGAACAAAAGAACAGAAAAGCAAAGCACTACATTGTAAACTAAATCACATGTGTGTCACTCCCTCAATTAGGAATACAGGAAAACTAAAAAGTGATATATCGCACTGTACAGCACAGGAACAAGTTTCCAACATAAGAACAGGAAAGCAAAGCACTACTTTTAAAGGGAATCACATGTGTGTCGTTCGCTCAATCAGGAATACAGGAAAACCGAAAAGTGATATATCGAACTGTACAGCAAAGAAACAAGTTTTCATCGAAAGAAATGAAACGCAAAGCACAACTTTGTAAACTAATTCACATACGTGTCGCCTGTTCCATTATTATAACATGAAAACTGAAAAGTAATATATCACACTGTAGAGCACAGAATCAAGTTTCCAACAGAAGAACAGAAATGCAAAGCACTACTTTGTAAACTAAATCACATGTGTGTCACTCGCTCAATTAGGAATACAGGAAAACTGAAAAGTGTCATCTCACACAGTATGGCACAGAAACAAGTTTCCATCAAAAGAAAAGAAATGCAAAGCATAACTTTCTAAACTAATTCACATACGTGACGCCTGTTCAATTATTATAACAGGAAAAATGAAAAGTGATATATCACAAGCACAGAAAAAAGTTTCCAACAGAAGAACACAAAGCACTACTTTGTCAACTAAATCACATGTGTGTCACTCGCTCAATTCGGAATACAGAAAAACTGAAAAGTGATATATCGAACTGTACACATAAGAAACAATTTTCATCGAAAGAAAAGAAACGCAAAATACAACTTTGTAAACTAATTCACATACATGTCGCCTGTTCAATTATTATAACAGGATAAATGAAAAGTGATATATCACAAGCACAGAAAAAAGTTTCCAACAGAAGAACACAAAGCACTACTTTGTCAACTAAATCACATATGTGTCACTCACTCAATTCGGAATACAGAAAAACTGAAAAGTGATAAATCGAACTGTACACCTAAGAAACAATTTTCATAGAAAGAAAAGAAACGCAAAATACAACTTTGTAAACTAATTCACATACATGTCGCCTGTTCAATTATTATAACAGTAAAACTGAAAAGTGATATAACCATAACCCTAACACGAACCCTAACCATAACCACTAACCCTAACTCTAACCTTAAACCTAACCCTACCCTAACCCTAACCCTAACCGAAAAATAACCCTAACCACGAACCCTAACGCTACCCTTAACCCTAATCCTAACCTAACCCTAAGCCTAACCAGAACCCTAACTTGTTCCTAAGAGGAACAAGTTTCCAAAGAAAGAACATAAACTCAAAGCACAACATTCTAAACTAATTCACATACGTGTCGCTCGTTCATTCATTATAACAAAAAAACTGAAAAGAGATATATCGCACTGTAAATCACAGGAACAAGTTTCCATAGAAAGAACAGAAATGCAAAGCACTACTTTGTAAACTAAATCACATGTGTGTCGCTCGCACAATTAGGAATACAGGAAAACTGAAAAGTGATATATCCCATTATACCGCACAGAAATAAGTTTCGAACGAAAGAACAGAAAAACAAAGCACTACTTTTAAACTGAATCACATGTGTGTCGCTTGCTCAATTAGGAAAACAGGAAAACTGAAAAGTGTTATCTCGCACTGTACAGCACACACAAGTTTCCATCGAAGTACAGAAATGCAAAGTACAACTTTGTAAACAAATTCACGTACATGTCGCCCGTATTTATTATAACAGTAGAACTGAAAAGGGATATTACCCTAACCGTAACCCTAACCGCCTAACCATAACCCTAACACTAACCCTAACACTAACCCTAAACCTAACCCTAACCCTAACCCTAATTTGTTCCTAGCAAGAACAAGTTTCCAACAAAGAACATAAACGCAAAGCACTACTTTGTAAACTAAATCACATGTGTGGACCTCGCTCAATTAGAAATACAGGAAAACTGAAAAGTGATATATCACACTGTACAGCACAGGAACAAGTTTCGAACGAAAGAACAGAAAAGCAAAGCACTACTTTTAAACGGAATCACATGTGTGTTGCTCGCTTAATTAGGAATACAGGAAAACTGAAAAGTGTTATCTCGCTCTGTATGGCACAGAAACAAGTTTCCATCGAAAGAACAGAAACACAAAGCACAACTTTGTAAACTAATTCAAACACGTGTTGCCTGTTCAATTATTATACCAGGAAAAATGAAAAGTGATAAATCACAAGCACAGAAACAAATTTCCAAAAGAAGAACAGAAACGCAAAGCACTACTTTGTAAACTAAATCACGTGTGTTGCTCGCTCAATTAGGAATACAGGAAAACTGAAAAGTTATATATCACACTGTAGAGCACAGAAACACGTTTCCAAGAGGAGAACAGAAACGCAAAGCACAACTTTTTAAACTAATTCACATACGTGTGGCCTGTTCAATTATTACAACAGGAAAACTGAAAAGTGATATAACCTGAACCCTAACACTAACCCAATCCCCCAACCCCTAACCCTAAGCCTAACGCTAAAACTAAACCTAACCCTAACCCCTAACCTTAAACCAAACCCTAAATTTAACCCTATCCTAACCCTAACCCTAACTTGTTCCTAACAGGAAATAGTTTTAAACAAAAGAACATAAACGCAAAGCACAAATATGTAAACTAAATCACATGTGTGTCGCTCGCTCAATTAGGAATACAGGAAAACTGAAAAGTGATATATCGTACTGTACAGCAAAGAAACAATTTTCATCAAAAGAACAGAAACGCAAAGCACAACTTTGTAAACTTATTCACAAACGTGCCGCCTGTTCAATTAATATAACAGGAAAACTGAAAAGTAATATAACTCTAACCCTAACCCTAACCCTAACCCTTACACCTAACCCTAACCCTAACCCTAACCCTAACCCTAACACTAACCCCCCTAACCCTAAACAGAACTCTAAATTGTTCCTAACAGGAACAAGTTTCCAAAGAAAGAACATAAACGCGAAGCACAACATTGTAAACTAATTCACATACATGTCGCCCGTTCAATTATTATAACACAAAAACTGAAAAGAGATATATCGCACTGTAAAGCACAGGAACAAGTTTCCAACATAAGAACAGGAAAGCAAAGCACTACTTTTAAAGGGAATCACATGTGTGTCGCTCGCTCAATTAGGAATACAGGAAAACCGGTGTGATATATCGAACTGTACAGCAAAGAAACAAGTTTTCATCGAAAGAAATGAAACGCAAAGCACAACTTTGTAAACTAATTCACATACGTGTCGCCTGTTCCATTATTATAACATGAAAACTGAAAAGTAATATATCACACTGTAGAGCACAGAATCAAGTTTCCAACAGAAGAACAGAAATGCAAAGCACTACTTTGTAAACTAAATCACGTGTGTCACTCGCTCAATTAGGAATACAGGAAAACTGAAAAGTGTCATCTCACACAGTATGGCACAGAAACAAGTTTCCATCAAAAGAAAAGAAATGCAAAGCATAACTTTCTAAACTAATTCACATACGTGTCGCCTGTTCAATTATTATAACAGGAAAACTGAAACGTGATATAACCCTAACGCTAACCCTATCCCCTAACCCTAAAACCTAACCCTAACCCTAACCCTACCCTAACCCTAACCCTAACCCTAACCCTAACCCTACCCTAACCCTAACCCTAACCCTAACCCTAAACCTAAGACTAACTTGTTCCTAACAGGAACAAGTTTCCAACGAAAGAACATAAACGCAAAGCACTACTTTGTAAACTAAATCACATGTGTGTTGCTGGCGCAATTAGGAATACAGGAAAACTGAAAAGGGATATATCACACTGTACAGCAAAGGAACAAGTTTCGAACAAAAGAACAGAAAAGCCAAGCAATACTTTTAAACAGAATCACATGTGTAGCTCAAAATAATTCGAATACAGGAAAATTGAAAAGTGATATATCGCACTGTACAGCACAGGAACAAGTTTCCATCGATAGAATAGAAACGCAAAGCACAAATTTGTAAACTAATTGACATACGTGTCGACTGTTCAATTATTATAACGGGAAAACTGAAAAGTGATATATCGCACTGTACAGAACAGGAATAAGTTTGCAAGGAAAGAAGAGAAAAGCAATGCATTACGTTTTAACGGAATAACATTTGTGTCGCTTTTTCAATTAGGAATACAGGAAAACTGAAAAGTGTTATCTCATACTGTACAGCACAGAAACAAGTTTCCATCGAAAAAACAGAAATGCAAAGCACAACTTTTTAAACTAATTAAAATACGTGTCGCCCGTTCAATTATTATAACAGGAAAACTGAAAGTGATATATCGCACTGTACAGCACAGGAACAAGTTTCAAACGAAAGAACAGAAAAACAAAGCACGACATTGTAAACTAAATCACATGTGTGTTGCTCCCTCAATTAGGAATACAGGAAACTGAAAAGTAATATATCGCACTGTACAGCACAGGAACATGTTTCATATGAAAGAACAGAAAAGCAAAGCACTACTTTTAAACGAAATCACATGTGTGTCGCTCGCTCAATTAGGAATACAGGAAAACTGAAAAGTGTTATCTCCCACTGTATGGCACAGAAACAAGTTTCCATCGAAAGAACAGAAACGAAAAGCACAACCTTGTAAACTAATTCACATATGTGTCACCCGTTCAATTATTATAACAGGAATACTGAAAAGTGATATAACCCTAACCATAACCCCATCCCTAACACTAACCCCTAACCCTGACCCTAACCCTAACCCTAACACTAACCCTAACCCTAACCTTAACTTGTTCCTAACAAGAACAAGTTTCCAACGAAAGAACATAAACGCAAAGCACTACTTTGTAAACTAAATCACATGTGTGTCACTCGCTCAATTAGGAATAAAGGAAAACTGAAAAGTGTTATCTCACACTGTATGGCACAGAAACAAGTTTCCATCGAAAGAACAGAAACTCAAAGCACAACTTTGTAAACTAATTCACATATGTGTCGCCTGTTTAATTATTATAACAGGAAAACTGAAAAGTGATATAACCCTAACCCTAACCCTAAAACTAAGACCCTAACCCTAACCCTAACCCTAACCCTAACCCTAACCCTAACCCTAACCCTAACCCTAACTCCTAACTTGTTCCTAACAGGAACAAGTTTCCAACGAAAAACATAAACATAAAGCACTACTTTGTAAACTTAATCACATGTGTGTCACTCGCTCAATTAGGAATACAGGAAAACTGAAAAGTGATATATATCACTGTACAGCACAGGAACAAGTTTCGAAAGAAAAAAAAGAAAATCAAAGCACTACTTTTATATGGAATCATATGTGTGTCGCCTGCTCAGTTAGGAATACAGGAAAACTGAAAAGTGTTATCTCGCACACTATTGCACCGAAACAAGTTTCCATCGAAAGAACAAAAACACAAAGCACAACTTGATAAACTAATTCACATATGTGTCGCCTGTTCAATTATTATAACAGAAAAACTGAAAAGTGATATAACCCTAAACCTAACCCTAAACCTAACCCCTAACCCTAACCCTAACCCTAACTTGTTCCTAACAGGAACAACTTTCCAAAGAAAGAACATAAACACAAAGCAAAACTTTGTAAACTAATTCATATATGTGTCGTCTGTTCAATTATTATAACTGGAAAACTGAAAAGTGATATACCACACTGCACAGCACAGGAATAATTTTCGAACAAAAGAATAGAAAAGCAAAGCACTTCTTTTAAACGGAATCACATGTGTGTCGCTCGCTCAATTAGGAATACAGGAAAACTGAAATGTGTTATCTCGTACAATATGGCACAGAAACAAGTTTCCATCTAAAGAACAGAAACGCAAAGCACAACTTTGTAAACCTATGCAAATACGTGTCGCCCATTCAATTAGTATAACAGGAAAACTGAAAAGTGATATAACCCTAACCTTAACCCTAACCCTAAATCTAACCCCCTAACCCTAACTGAACCCTAACCCTAACCCTAACCCTAACTTGTTCATAAAAGGAACAAGTTTCCAAAGAAAGAACATGAACGCAAAGCACTACTTTGTAAACTAAATCACATGTCTGTCACTTGCTCAATTAGGAATACAGGAAACCTGAAAAGTGTTATCTCACACTGTAAAGCACAAGATCAAGTTTTGAAGGAAAGAACAGGAGAGCAATGTATTATGTTTAAACGGAATCAACTCTGTGTCGCTCGCTCAATTACGAATACATGAAAACTAAAAGTGTTATCTCACACAGTATGGCACAGAAACAAGTTTCCATCAAAAGAACAGAAACGCAAAGCACAACTTTGTAAACTAATTCACATACGTGTCGCCCGTTCAATTATTGTAACGGAAAAATGAAAAGTGATATAACCCTAACCCTAACCCTAACCCTAACACCCTAACGTTAACCCTATGCTAACCCTAACCCTAACCATAACCCTAACCCTAAACCTAACCCTAACCCTAACTTGTTCCTAACAAGAACAAGTTTCCCCATGAAAAGAACATGAACGCAAAGCACTACGTTTTAAACTAAATCACATGTGTGTCACTGGCTCAATTAGGAATACAGGAAAACTAAAAAGTGTTATCTCGCACAGTATTGCACCAAACAAGTTTCCATCGATAATACAAAAACACAAAGCACAACTTCGTAAACTAATTCACATACGTGTCGCCCGTTCAATTACTGTAACAGGAAAACTGAAAAGTCATATAACCCTAACCGTAACCATAATCCTAACCCTAACACTACCCTAACCCTAACCCTAATCCTAACCCTACCCCTAACACCCTAACCCTAACCCTAACCCTACCTTAACCCTAACCCTAACCCTAACCCTAACCCTAACCCTAAACCTACCTCTAACCCTAACTTGTTCCTAACTGGAACAAGTTTGCAATGAAAGAACATAAACGCAAAGCATTACTTTGTAAACTAAAACACATGTGTGTCACTCGCTCAATTAGGAATGCAGGAAAACTGAAAAGTGATATATAGCACTGTACAGCACAGGAACAAGTTTCGAAAGGAAAAACAGAAAAGCAAAGCACTACTTTTATATGGAATCATATGTGTGTCGCTCGCTCAATTAGGAATACAGGAAAACTGAAAAGTGTTATCTCGCACACTATTGCACCGAAACAAGTTTCCATCGAAAGAACAGAAACGCAAAGCACAACTTTGTAAACTAATTCACATACGTGTCGCCCATTCAATTATTATAACAGGAAAACTGAAAAGTGATATAACCCTAACCCTAACCCTAACCCTAAATCTAATCCCCTAACCCTAACCTAACCCTAACCCTAACCCTAACCCTAACCTAACCCTAACTTGTTCATAAAAGGAACAAGTTTCCATAGAAAGAACACAAACGCAAAGCACTACTTTCTAAACTAAATCACATGTCTGCAACTTGCTCAATTAGGAATACAGGAAAACTGAAAAGTGTTATCTCACACTGTACAGCACAAGACCAAGTTTTGATCGAAAGAACAGGAGAGCAATGCACTATGTTTAAACGGAATCACCTGTGTGTCGCTCGCTCAATTACGAATACAGGAAAACTAAAAGTGTTATCTCACACAGTATGGCACAGAAACAAGTTTTCATCAAAAGAACAGAAACACAAAGCACAACTTTGTAAACTAATTCACATACGTGTCGCCCGTTCAATTATTGTAACAGGAAAACTGAAAAGTGATATAACCCTAACCCTACGCTAACCCTAACCCTAACCCTAACCCTAACAACCTAACCCTAACCCTACCCTAACCCTAACCCTAACCTTAACCCTAACCCAAACCCTAACCCTAACCCTAACTTGTTCCTAACAGGAACAAGTTTCCCACGAAAGAACATAAATGCAAAGCACTACTTTGTCAACTAAATCACATGTGTGTCAGTCGCTCAATTAGGAATACAGGAAAACTGAAAAGTGATATATAGCACTGTACAGCACATGAAGAATTTTCGAACGAAAGAACAGAAAAGCAATGCACTACTTTTATATGGAATCACATGTTTGTCGCTCGCTCAATTAGGAATACAGGAAAACTGAAAACTGTTATCTCACACAGTATTGCACCAAACAAGTTTCCATCAATAAAACAGAAACACAAAGCACAACTTTGTAAACTAATTCACATATGTGTCGCCTGTTCAATTATTATACCAGGAATACTGAAAAGTGATATAACCCTTACCCTAACCCTAACCCTATCCCTAACCCTAACTTGTTCCTAACAGGAATAAGTTTCCAAAGAAAGAACATAAACGCAAAGCACTACTTTGTAAACTAAATCACATGTTTGTCACTTGCACAATTAGGAATAGAGGAAAACTGAAAATTGTTATCTCACACTGTACAGCACAGGAACAATTTTGGAACTAAAGAACAGAAAACCAATGCATTATGTTTAAACGGAATCACCTGTGTCGCTCGCTCAATTAGGAAAACTGAAAAGTGTTATCTCGCACAGTATTGCACAAAAACAAGTTTCCATCGAAAGAACAGAAACGCAAAGCACAACTTTGTAAACTAATTCACATACGTGTCGCCCGTTCAATTACTGTAACAGGAAAACTGAAAAGTGATATAACCCGAACCCTAATCCTAATCCTAACCCTAACCTTACCCTAACCCTAACCCTAACCATAACCCTACCCCTAACACCCTAACCCTACCGTAACCCTAAACCTAACCCTACCTCTAACCCTAACTTGTTCCTAACAGAAACAAGTTTCCAACGAAAGAAAAATAAACGCAAAGCACTACTTTGTCAACTAAATCACATGTGTGTCAGTCGCTCAATTAGGAATACAGGAAAACTGAAAAGTGATATATAGCACTGTACAGCACAGGAACAAGTTTCGAAAGGAAAAACAGAAAAGCAAAGCACTACTTTTATATGGAATCATATGTGTGTCGCTCGCTCAATTAGGAATACAGGAAAACTGAAAAGTGTTATCTCGCACACTATTGCACCGAAACAAGTTTCCATCGAAAGAACAAAAACACAAAGAATCACTTTGTAAACTAATTCACATATGTGTCGCCTGTTCAATTATTATAACAGGAAAACTGAAAAGTGATATAACCCTAACCCTAACCCTAACCCCTAACCCTAAACCTAACCCTAACTTGTCCCTAACAGGAACAATTTTCCAAAGAAAGAACATAAACACAAAGCAAAACTTTGTAAACTAATTCACATATTTGTTGCCTGTTCAATTATTATAACTGGAAAACTGAAAAGTGATATACCGCACTGCACAGCACAGGAACAATTTTCGAACAAAAGAACAGAAAAGCAAAACACTACTTTTAAACGGAATCACATGTGTGTTGCTCGCTCAACTAGGAATACAGGAAAAATGAAAAGTGTTATCTCGCACAGTATGGCACAGAAACAAGTTTCCATCGAAAGAACAGAAACGCAAAGCACAACTTTGTAAACTAATTCACATACGTGTCGCCCATTCAATTATTATAACAGGAAAACTGAAAAGTGATATAACCCTAACCCTAACCCTAACCCTAAATCTAATCCCCTAACGCTAACCTAACCCTAACCCTAACCCTAACACTAACCCTAACCCTAACCCTAACTTGTTCATAAAAGGAACAAGTTTCCATAGAAAGAACATAAACGCAAAGCACTACTTTGTAAACTAAATCACATGTCTGCAACTTGCTCAATTAGGAATACAGGAAAACTGAAAAGTGTTATCTCACACTTTCCAGCACAAGATCAAGTTTTGAATGAAAGAACAGGAGAGCAATGCATTATGTTTAAACGGAATCAACTCTGTGTCGCTCGCTCAATTACGAATACATGAAAACTGAAAAGTGTTATCTCACACAGTATGGCACAGAAACAAGTTTTCATCAAAAGAATAGAAACGCAAAGCACAACTTTGTAAACTAATTCACATACGTGTCGCCTGTTCAATTATTGTAACAGGAAAACTGAAAAGTGATATAACCCTAACCCTAACCCTAACCCTAACCCTACCCTAACCCTAACATTAACCCTAACCCAAACCCTAACCCTAACCCTAACTTGTTCCTAACAGGAACAAGTTTCCCACGAAAGAACATAAACGCAAAGCACTACTTTGTCAACTAAATCACATGTGTGTCAGTCGCTCAATTAGGAATACAGGAAAACTGAAAAGTGATATATAGCACTGTACAGCACATGAAGAATTTTCGAACGAAAGAACAGAAAAGCAATGCACTACTTTTATATGGAATCACATGTTTGTCGCTCGCTCAATTAGGAATAAAGGAAAACTGAAAAGTGTTATCTCCCACAGTATTGCACCGAAACAAGTTTCCATCGAAAGAACAAAAACACAAAGCACAACTTTGTAAACTAATTCACATATGTGTCGCCTGTTCAATTATTATAACAGGAAAACTGAAAAGTGATATAACACTAACCCTAACCCTAACCCCTAACCCTAACCCTAACCCTAACCCTAACCTAACCCTAACCCTAACCCTAACCCCTAACCCTAACCCTAACCCTAACTTGTTCCTAACAGGAACAAGTTTCCAAAGAAAGAACATAAACACAAAACAAAACATTGTAAACTAATTCACATATGTGTCGCCTGTTCAATTATTATAACTGGAAAACTGAAGAGTGATATATCGCACTGTACAGCACAGGAACAAGTTTCGAACAAAAGAACAGAAATGCAAAGCACTACTTTTAAATCAAATCACATGTGTGTCGCTCACTCAATTAGGAATACAGGAAAACTGAAAAGTGTTATCTCGCACAGTATGGCACAGAAACAAGTTTCCATCGAAAGAACAGAAACGCAAAGCACAACTTTGTAAACTAATTCACATATGTGTCACCTGTTCAATTATTATAACAGGAAAACTGAAAAGTGATATAACCCTAACCCTAACCCTAACCCTAAATATAACCCCCTAACCGTAACCTAACCCTAACACTAAACCTACCCTTAACCCTAACTTGTTCATAAAAGGAACAAGTTTCCAAAGAAAGAACATTAATGCAAAGCACTACTTTGTAAACTAAATCACATGTGTGTCACTTGCTCAATTAGGAATACAGGAAAACTGAAAAATGTTATCTCACACTGTACAGCACAAGATCAAGTTTTGAACGAAAGAACAGGAGAGCAATGCACTATGTTTAAACGGAATCACCTGTGTGTCGCTCGCTCAATTACGAATACAGGAAAACTGAAAAGTGTTATCTCGCACAGTATGGCACAGAAACAAATTTCCATCAAAAGAACAGAAACACAAAGCACAACTTTGTAAACTAATTCACATACGTGTCGCCTGTTCAATTATTGTTACAGGAAAACTGAAAAGTGATATAAAACCTAACGCTAACCCTAACCCTAAGACTAACCCTAACCCTAACCTAACCCTAACTAACCCTAACCCCAACTTGTTCCTTTTTTCCTAACAGGAACAAGTTTCAAAGAAAGAAAATAAACGCAAAGCACTACTTTGTAAACTAAATCACCTGTGTCAACTCAATTAGGGAATACAGGAAAACTGAAAAGTGTTATCTCACTTTGTATGGCACAGGACAAGTTTCCATCAAAAAACTGAAAAGCACAACTTTGTAAACTAATTCATAGCAATTATTATAACAGGAAAACTGAAAAGTGATATAACAAGTTTAAACTAAACCTAAACCTAACTCTAAAACTTGTTCCTAACAGGAACAAGTTTCCAAAAAAAGAACATAAACGGCACTACTTTTTGTCAACTAAATCACATGTGTGTCAGTTGCTCAATTAGGAATACAGGAAAACTGAAAAAGTGATATATAGCACTGTACAGCACAGGAACAAGTTTTGAAAGGAAAACAGAAAAGCAAAGCACTACTTTTTATATGGAATCATGTGTGTCGCTCGCTCAATTAGGAATACAGGAAAACTGAAAAGTGTTATCTCGCACACTATTGCAACAAACAAGTTTCCATCGAAAGAACAAAAACACAAAGCACAACTTTGTAAACTAATTCACATATGTGTCGCCTGTTCAATTATTATAACAGGAAAACTGAAAAGTGATATAACCTAACCTAACCTAACCCTCCTAACCCTAACCCTAACCCTAACCCCAATTTTCCAAAGAACCATAAACACAAACTTTGTAACCCATAACCTGTTCAATTAATAACTGGAAAACTGAAAAGTGATATTCCTAACAGGAACAAGTTTCCAAAGAAAGAACATAAAAGCAAAACACTACTTTGTAAACTAAATCACCTGTGTGTCGCTCGCTCAATTAGGAATACAGGAAAACTGAAAAGTGTTATCTCAAGACAGTATGGCACAGAAACAAGTTTCCATCAAAAGAACAGAAACGCAAAGCACAACTTTGTAAACTAATTCACATACGTGTCGCCTGCTCAATTATTATAACAGGAAAACTGAAAAGTGATATAAAACCTAACGCTAACCCTAACCCTAACCCTAACACTAACCCTAACCCTAACTAACCTAACACTAACCCTAACCTAACCTAACTTGTTCATAAAAGGAACAAGTTTCCAACGAACATAAAAAAGCAAACTTTGTAAACTAAATCACATGTCTGTGTCGCTTGTCAATTAGGAATACAGGAAAACTGAAAAGTGTTATCTCACACTCAGCACAAGATCAAGTTTTGAATGAAAGAACAGGAAAAATGCATTATCTTTAAACGAAAAACTCTGTGAATACTTCAATTCAATTACTGTACAGAAAAGTGTTATCTCACACAGTATGGCACAGAAACAAGTTTTCAAACAAAAAACAGAAAAGCAAAGGACAACTTTGTAAACTAATCACAAGGGTGTCGCCTGTTCAATTATTGGAAACAGGAAAACTGAAAAGTGATATAACCCTAACCCTACAACCCTTGCACCTAACAAGTTTCCATCGAAGAACAAAAAACACAAAGCACAACTTTGTAAACTAACCCTAACCCTAACCTGTTCAATTATTATAAACAGGAAAAGTTTCCCATAACCCATAACCGTAATCCTAACCCTGTAACCCTAACCCACAACCCTAACCTAACCCAACCCTAACCCTAACCCTAAAACTAAAAGTAACCCTAACCCTACACTTTTTACAACAGGAACAAGTTTCCAAAGAAAGAACAGAAACGCAATGCACTACTTTGTAAATGGAATCACATGTTTGTCGCTCGCTCAATTAGGAATAAAGGAAAACTGAAAGTGTTATCTCCACAGTATGGCACAGTAACAAGTTTCCATCAAAACAACAGAAACACAAAAGCACAACTTTGTAAACTAATTCACATATGTGTCGCCTGTTCAATTATTATAACAGGAAAACTGAAAAGTGATATAACCCTAACCCTAACCCTAACCCAAAATCCTAACCCCTAACCCTAACATAACCCTAACCTTAAACCTAAACCTAAACCTAACCCCTAACTTGTTCCTAACAGGAACAAGTTTCCAAAAAAGAACATAAACACAAAGCACTACTTTGTAAACTAAATCACATATGTGTCAGTCTGTTCAATTAGGAATACAGGAAAACTGAAAAGTGATATATAGCACTGTACAGCACAGGAACAAGTTTCGACAAAAAACAGAAAAGCAAAGCAATACTTTTATATGGAATCACATGTGTGTCGCCGCTCAATTAGGAATACAGGAAAACTGAAAAAGTGTTATCTCAAGACACTATTGCACAGAAACAAGTTTCCATTAAAAGAACAAAAACACAAAGAACCACTTTGTAAACTAATTCACATATGTGTCGCCTGTTCAATTATTATAACAGGAAAACTGAAAAGTGATATAACCCCTAACCCTAACCCTAACCCCTAACCCTAACCCTAAACCTAACCCTAACTTGTTCCTAACAGGAACAAGTTTCCAAAGAAAGAACATAAACACAAAACAAAACTTTGTAAACTAATTCACATATTTGTTGCCTGTTCAATTATTATAACTGGAAAACTGAAAAGTGATATACCGCACTGTACAACACAGGAACAAGTTTGAACAAAAAGAACAGAAAAGCAAAACACTTCTTTTAAACGGAATCACATGTGTGTCGCTCACTCAACTAGGAATACAGGAAAAAATGAAAAGTGTTATCTCGCACAGTATGGCACAGAAACAAGTTTCCATCGAAAGAACAGAAACGCAAAGCACAACTTTGTAAACTAATTCACATATGTGTCGCCTGTTCAATTATTATAACAGGAAAACTGAAAAGTGATATAACCCTAACCCTAACCCTAACCCTAAATCTAACCCTAACGCTAACCTAACCCTAACCCTAACCCTAACACTAACCCTAACCCTAACCCTAACTTGTTCATAAAAGGAACAAGTTTCCAAAGAAAGAACATAAATGCAAAGCACTACTTTGTAAACTAAATCACATGTGTGTCACTTGCTCAATTAGGAATACAGGAAAACTGAAAAATGTTATCTCACACTGTACAGCACAAGATCAAGTTTTGAACGAAAGAACAGGAGAGCAATGCACTATGTTTAAACGGAATCACCTGTGTGTCGCTCGCTCAATTACGAATACAGGAAAACTGAAAAGTGTTATCTCGCACAGTATGGCACAGAAACAAGTTTCCATCAAAAGAGCAGAAACGAAAAGCACAACTTTGTAAACTAATTCACATACGTGTCGCCCGTTCAATTATTGTAACAGGAAAACTGAAAAGTGATATAAACCTAACCTAACCAAAACCCTAACCCTACCCTAACCCTAACCCTAACCCTAAACCCTAACCCTAACCTCTAACACTAACTTGTTCCTAACAGGAACAAGTTTCCAATGAAAGAAAAATAAACGCAAAGCACTACTTTGTCAACTAAATCACATGTGTGTCAGTCGCTCAATTAGGAATACAGGAAAACTGAAAAGTGATATATAGCACTGTACAGAACAGGAACAAGTTTCAAACGAAAAAACAGAAAAGCAAAGGACTACTTTTATATGGAATCACATGTGTGTCGCTCGTTCAATTAGGAATACAGGAAAATTGAAAAGTGTTATCTCGCACAGTATTGCACCGAAACAAGTTTCCATCGAAAGAACAAAAACACAAAGCACAACTTTGTAAACTAATTCACATATGTGTCGCCTGTTCAATTATTATAACAGGAAAACTGAAAAGTGATATAACCCTAACCGTAATCCTAACCCTAACCCTAACCCCCTAACCCTAACCCTAACCCTAACTTGTTCCTAACAGGAACAAGTTTCCAAAGAACGAACATAAACACAAAGCGCACCTTTGTAAACTAATTCACATATGTGTCGCCTGTTCAATTATTATAACTGGAAAACTGAAAAGTGATATATCACACTGTACAGCACAGGAACAAGTTTCGACAAAAGAACAGAATAGCAAAGCAATACTTTTTAACGGAATCACATGTGTGTCGCTCACTCAATTAGGAATACAGGAAAACTGAAAAGTGTTATCTCGCACAGTATGGCACAGAAACAAGTTTCCATTAAAAGAACAGAAACGCAAAGCACAACTTTGTAAACTAATTCACATATGTGTCGCCTGTTCAATTATTATAACAGAAAAACTGAAAAGTGATATAACCTAACCTAACCTAACCCTAACCCAAACCCTAACCTAACCCTAACTAACCTAACCCTAACCCTAAACCTAAACCCTAACTTGTTCCTAACAGGAACAAGTTTCCAAAGAAAGAACATAAACACAAAACAAAACATTGTAAACTAATTCACATATGTGTCGCCTGTTCAACTATTATAACTGGAAAACTGAAGAGTGATATATCGCACTGTACAGCACAGGAACAAGTTTCGAACAAAAGAACAGAAATGCAAAGCACTACTTTTCAATCAAATCACATGTGTGTCGCTCACTCAGTTAGGAATACAGGAAAACTGAAAAGTGTTATCTCGCACAGTATGGCACAGAAACAAGTTTCCATCGAAAGAACAGAAACGCAAAGCACAACTTTGTAAACTAATTCACATATGTGTCGCCTGTTCAATTATTATAACAGGAAAACTGAAAAGTGATATAACCCTAACCCTAACCCTAACCCTAAATATAACCCCCTAACCGTAACCTAACCCTAACCCTAAACCTACCCTTAACCCTAACTTGTTCATAAAAGGAACAAGTTTCCAAAGAAAGAACATTAATGCAAAGCACTACTTTGTAAACTAAATCACATGTGTGTCACTTGCTCAATTAGGAATACAGGAAAACTGAAAAATGTTATCTCACACTGTACAGCACAAGATCAAGTTTTGAACGAAAGAACAGGAGAGCAATGCACTATGTTTAAACGGAATCACCTGTGTGTCGCTCGCTCAATTACGAATACAGGAAAACTGAAAAGTGTTATCTACGACAGTATGGGTACAGAAACAAGTTTCCATCAAAAGAGCAGAAACGAAAAGCACAACTTTGTAAACTAATTCACATACGTGTCGCCCGTTCAATTATTGTAACAGGAAAACTGAAAAGTGATATAAACCTAACGCTAACCCTAACACTAACACTAACCCTAACCCTAACCTCTAACACTAACTTGTTCCTAAACAGAACAAGTTTCCAATGAAAGAAAAATAAACGCAAAGCACTACTTTGTCAACTAA
>JAEOAE010001104.1:0-21101 GCA_036365155.1 Meriones psammophilus | reverse complement strand
TTTGATATGTTAACTAGAACCTCTGCCATTAGTTCCAGGTTTGAATCATACTTATGGTAACATAAACTTCAGAGAGAGAAGCATGGTCTCCATTGGATAATGATCTTCTAGTGAGCCAATAGAGAAGAAAGGTAACAAAGACAAAGATTCTGTTTTTCTTTTCTTTCTATATATCTTCTTTCTTCTCATTGAGGGAGGGCAGTTACCCAAACTAGACTCAAATTTTTTCTTTTTTGTTTTGTTTTTATTACTATATTTTATTTTATTAAATGTTTTTATTTTTCACAATTTATTCATTATATATGCTGATTGAAGGTCACTCCCTCAACTTCTACTGGTCCCACCCTCCCTCCTTCTTCCCCCATCTCCTTTCCCTAGACCACACAAAAGGGGAGTTCCTCACCTCTGCCATCAACCCATATATTATCAGAAGAGTACTCAGCTATTAAAAGCAGAGAAATAAAATTTCTGCTCTTATTTCTTTTCCATGGGCCACTGTACTCACCTCAGAAGATTTCATACCATGAAGCTTGCCTGCAACCTTACCGTGAACTAAACACTAAGTATAACTCGTTTTAAAGAATCCCACCCCAAGACACTTTTATTTACAATCTCACACTCAGAAACATGTGAAATTTGAAATGCTATGAAGTCTGAAACATTTTATCACAGGTATTTCAGAGAATGTGATTCTCTTGCTGCCTGAAGGGCTGTTTCCTACCAGCCCAGGAAGGCATAAGGAGCAGAAGATGATTAGCATAAAGCTTGGAAAGCCCGCAAGCATAACTGTGGTCAGCTACTCTGGGAACCACCTTAGAAAGTAGGTTCAACTTTAATTCCAGAAAACAGAAAACAGAGGCTTATATCCCTTGGGGAGTGCCTGGGATGCTCCAAGCATAGGTGTAGATAATTGTTAAATGCTAGGCAATTCAAGGATGCTTGATTTGCATTAAACAGCACATTCCTATTATATGAATAAGAACAAGGACACTGATCCAAATTATCCTATATTTGAAGGGAGGGGAGAGTTATCAGTGATCTGTGTCAAAGGCCATCTATCAAATTTAATTGGTGGTGTCCATGTCTAAAGATACTCTCCAGATGAAGTCAGGCAGAGAAAACTCACCCTTGACATTGTTACCCATCTATGCCAGAAGCAGAGTCATACATGGAAAAGAAAGCCTCCTCCCTCACATCTCAAAATTCAGTCTGAGTTGTGATGGTTTTCAATAGAACCCCTGGAACAATAGGTATGTGTACACAAAGAAACTTCTACAGGCTACCGCTGTTGTGTTACTCATAGAGAACTTCCTGGCTGGTGTTAGTTCACCATTCCCTCATATTCATCCACTGGACTAAAAGTTTCTTGTGTGAAGTGAGGCAACTGAAAATAGTAAATGTTGAGAATCAGGATTATCAATAAGTCTTCCATAAACACATTATATAATACTGTTGCATGTAATTGATATTCACCATTCATTGTATTCTTTTTAAAAATAAGTTTATTTACTTTAAATTCCAATAGTAATCCCCCTCCCTTCTCTGCCCATGACTACCCTCCGTTCCTATTGCCCCTATCCTCTTTCCCCTTCAGAAGAGGGAGGTCATTTCCATTGAGCTAGTTTTACAGTTCTGTTGCATCTCAGTGGACCAAAGTACACAACGGCCTTTCCACCTTGCTTATACTCACAGAATTCCTCTTCAGTAAGGATACTTTTATGTTGATGATGACTCTGGATTTGTGCAAGGCCTCACCATTTTAACACATTCATAAGTTTTTCCTCTATTATGAATCCTTTCATGATGATGAAGATTATACAAATGTGGAATGGTTTCACCATGTTAAAAACACTCACAGGCTTTCTGTCCATTAGGATTTCTTTCATGAGTGTGGAGATTATTCTGAAGTCCAAAAGTTTTTTCACATTGGTTACAGTCAGACATCTTTCCAGTATGTGTTATTTTATGTATTAGGAGATGTTATGTGCAAAGGCTTTGCCACATAGCTATATCCATATGGTTTCCCTCCAGAATGCATTGTTGTCTTAGGAGATGATTGTTACATGCAAAGGATTTATCACACTAATTACCCTCACAAGGCTTCTCTCCATTGTGTGTTTTTTCATGTTTTTGGAGTCTACTCTGCTGTGCCAATGCTTTTCCACATTGGGTATCTTCATAAGGTTCCTTTCCATTATGTGTTCTTTTACGGCTTATGAGATGACTGTTTTGTGCAAAGGCTTTACCACACTCATTACATTCATAAGGTTTCTCTCCAGTGTGTGTTCTTTTATGGCTTAAGAGAGTACTGTTTTCTGCAAAGGTTTTTACCACAATGGTTACATTCATAAGGTTTCTCTCCAGTGTGTGTTCTTTTATGTTTTATGAGATGACTGTTTCGTGCAAAGGCTTTATCACACTAGTTACATTCATAACGTTTCTCTCCAGTGTGTGTTCTTTTATGGCTTAAGAGAGCACTGTTTTGTGCAAAGGCTTTACCACACTGGTGACATTCATAAGGTTTCTCTCCAGTGTGTGTTCTTTTATGGCTTAAGAGAGTACTGTTTTGTGCAAAGGCTTTACCACACTCATTACATTCATAAGGTTTCTCTCCAGTGTGAGTTCTTTTATGGCTTATGAGATGACTGTTTTGTGCAAAGGCTTTACCACACTGGTGACATTCATAAGATTTCTCTCCAGTGTGTGTTCTTTTATGGCTTAAGAGAGTACTGTTTTCTGCAAAGGCTTTACCACACTCATTACATTCATAAGGTTTCTCTCCAGTGTGTGTTCTTTTATGGCTTATGAGATGACTGTTTCGTGCAAAGGCTTTACCACACTCATTACATTCATAAGGTTTCTCTCCAGTGTGCGTTCTTTTATGGTTTAAGAGAGTACTGTTTTCTGCAAAGGCTTTACCACACTGGTTACATTCATAAGGTTTCTCTCCAGTATGTGTTCTTTTATGCCGCATGAGATGACTGCTTTTTGCAAAGGCTTTACCACATTGATTACATTTGTAAGGCTTCTCTCCAGTGTGTGTTCTTTTATGCCATATGAGAACAGTGATATAGGGGAAGGCTTTCCCACATAGAGTGCATTTAAAGGGTTTCTCTTCAGTATGACTGCTTTCATGCCTGCAAAGAAAATTGGCACATGTGAAAAATTTACCACAGTCATTTCATTACACTAATAAATATATTTATCTATATGAATAAATTTCATAATTTGATCTAATGGTAAAGAAGAATAAAATTTTAAAGTTTTATCACTTTATTTACATTCACGGTATTCCCCTTCATTATGGGTATTTTTGAAGATCCCTGCGGTTGTAAGAGCATTTGTTATGTGGATCAGTTTTATAGCATCATTTTTCTATAAGAGATTTTCTCCTATATATGAAGAGTATTGTAAGAATTCAGAGTTTTACCACAGCAATCCCATTCACAAATTTTTGTACTGTATGAATGATACTTCATTTACAAACTGAGCCAAGACAAGTAGAAGTTCCAAAATCCTAGTATTCATAGGTATTTTCAACAATATGAGTTTGCTGATGAATTCTCAGTGAAGTTGCAAAACCAATTAACAGTAACCGTTTATCACATTCAGAAAATTTACTCACAGTGGGGACTACTACCAAATCAATTGTTCTTGGAGAAAGACAGGGACCCTGCTTCTTTCAATATCCCTATGTTCATGTGTCTTAGAATCATTTTGACATATGATATACCAGTTTAATTTACAAAAATAATAAAGATTCCCACATTGAATTAATACAGTTTGTTTTTTGTTCATCATAGACATGTCATATAGGGATTAAGATTTCTCCACAACAATATTCTTGATTCTCATAAGCTGCTCCTTTCACTAAATTTTACAATGTTACTGCACGAAAATGAGTAACACTGGTTCTACTATGAAACTTTTGCTTATTAGAAGGTTTTGGACACATACTGATCACTGAGTGTGTATACCTCTTACAATATCTGACTTGATAGAATGAGACTAAACAGATTGGCAGTTCAAGTCAGTAGCTGTAATGTCCATATGATTCAAATGGTATTTTTGTTACAATATTATTTTATTTTCCTCTATCTTAGGGGAGTGCCTTGTAAACAACAATCAGATACCTGACATTGAAGTACATGGAATAATGGATTTTAATGATCATCAGTACACTTAAAGCAGTGCTGTTTTTACACTGTTGCTTTTCTGTAAAACTTCCAGGACACAGCCATGTGTGCTGGTACATGCCTTCAATTCCAGCACTTGTGGAGGCAGAAGCAGGCAGATCTCTGTGATTTTGAGGTCAGGCTGGTCTAACACGCAAGTCTAAGAAAGTCACAGATACCCAGAAAAAAAATCTATTTCAAAAACAGAAAATAAAAAGCAGCCAATAAACAAACAAACAAACAAAAAACACCAGACTTCCAGGACACATTAAAATTTAAGATATATATCTATGTCAACATGCACATAAAGTTACCTTTTATTACTTGTAGAACTTTGAAAATGTTCTTAAATATTATGGTCATCCCAATTGTAGCCTAAAACATAGTATGAGAAAAATATATATTATTGGAAATATCATGTTATTATTAAGGCAAAACTTACATCACTATCTTCTATGACCCTTAGAACCATGCCTGATTTATTTACCTCATTCCTCCTCATTCTCAAGTGGAATTACAGAAGAGGATCTATAACAAAGTAAAAGTTGTCTCTTTATTTTAAAAGTGAAAGAAAAATTGCAGTCTTACCTATAGCAGTGAGGTTTTCACAGGTCTCTAGCATCACATCTTTGTAGAGTTGCTTCTGGGAAGGTTCCAGCAAGGCCCACTCTTCTTGGCTGAATTTCACATGCACATCATTGAAGGTCACTGAATTCTAAAATATGCCATACATTTGTACAACAGAAACAGTGGCAACAATATAATTTATACGTCATTGTCAATATAATCATATAATTCTACTGCTTCTTCAATTTATTTTCTGACACAGAAGTGCGAATGTTTTACAGATGGGTGCTGTGCGTGATATAAAGAAGGGGAGATAAAAAAGCCTAAAGGTTAGATTGAAAAAAAAAAACAAAAACAAAAACAACCAAAGGCATGCTTCAAAAACCTGTGTTTCATCAGTTTGTAAGACATGAATATAAAGTAGCCATTAGTTGGGTTCTTGAGCAATCTATGAATCATCTTCAGTTACTTGGGTGAGTAGGTCAGGACCCTGTCATGATACGAGTGGAAGGACAAAACACAGTCATGATATTTTATGTAGCAACAAATGAGATGTGTTGATCAGGGGACACTGAACAGATGGGTAACATCAGTCAAAAGACAACATGGTACTGAATATTATGTTTTGACCAGGGCTCAGGGATGTGGCATAACAGTATGTGAAGAGGGGGGGCTCATATATTTGTGGAAGAGAAAGTGGACTACAGTGAATACATGGATAAAAATAATTTGAGTGGCAAGCAACAAAAATCATAGCCAATAACACCATATTTCTGAGTGACCTGACAAAAAAAGGAAAAGAGCACATGATTATTCTTTGATCATTGTTTTGTATATCTTCCTTACTAAATAATGTAGTCTATAGATTAAAAATAAAGATTAAAACTTTTCTATTAAAAAAGAAGTGTTAATGTTATCACTAAGTCATTTTAGAAGAAAACGGAATAACAAGTTTTAACTGTATCATATCTGAACTTTTTGAAGAGGATATAGCTTTGGAAAAGGCATGACAATTAATGTGGACAAAGACAAACAGAGAGAAGCGTGTGAAATAGAGAGACAGAGACATAGAGACAGAGACACACAGAGAGAAATTAACAGATGAACAATACTAAGTACAGATCAGAGAAATTTATTAACAGTTACTAAGTACAAAAAATGGTGGACAAGCTGGGTGTATTCTGTCATGCCTTCAATTCCATCACTCAGGAGGCAGACACAGGTGTATCTTATTGAACTGGATGTCAGCATTATCTATTCAAAGAGTTCTAGGACAGCCAGACCTATATAGTAAGACAGAGCCTCCTCTAAAAGTCAATCAAACAAACACAAAATATTGAAAGAACTCAGAGGTCTTCACTGAAGCTTCTACAAGGAATTATACATTCACTCCCATTGTATATTTATTTTCCAGAAATCTGCACTGCCCCAGCTTAAACTGTAACTTCAATGATATCTTACTAAAATGGAATGCATGTTTAAACAGCTAAAAATAGAAAGATGAAAATATTAACAATGTAAATGCTGATCATAAATAAGCAACATAAAACAGGACAGATGGCTCAGCAGTGAGGAGTTCTTGCTGCTCTTTCAAATAACTGGACTCAATTGTCAGTGATTACCTGGGACCCACTACTATCAATTGCTATAAGTTCATGAGTTCTGAACACATCTTCAGACTACTGTGAGGATTAGGCACAGAAGAGGTGCATATTCATGCATACAATCAAAATACTCATATTTAGTAAAAATTAAAAATAGATCCCAGATGGTTGGGCTGATTGCATACTGTGTCTGATAAGCTGGGTAGCAGAGACTGCATGGCGTCCAATAGTTGGATCTGTGGGTCCCAACTGACTGTGTTTCAAATGTAAGAAGATAACCAATGATGAGGGAAACAATTGGTCCAACCTCAGAGCACCCAGCTAATCTCTGGGAAAGTTCCTGGGATGTTGCAGCAGGAAAAAGGTTTTCAAGCAAATGGACCCAAGAAGCAAGCAGGAGTAGCTATTATAATATCTAATAAAATAGACTTTCAACCAAAATTATTTGAAAGGGATGAGGAAGGGGGGAATCCAAGATGGCTGTGCCAGGAGGACATTGGGTCTGAGGAGTAGTACAGCAATGTTGGTACAGCAACTAAAAGACTGAACTCTGGGCCCTAAAACAACAAAGATCCTTTTTTCCCAGGTGATAGGAAACTCCACGGTGTCGGGGTCTGTCAGGTTCACTCTCAGGTCACTCAGCGAGAACTTGGAAGATATCCTGGGTTGCAGGATACACCTTTGTGTCCTGATAACCTTTCCAGACTAAATTATGTTCTCCAGAGCACCAGAGACTGGGAGCCCCAGTCTAGAAAAGAAACAGGGAAGAAGAAAGCAGGACTGACCTCAGGTCACCCAGTCTATCCCTGGAAAGGTCCTGTAGACCGGTGGGTGCACAGCTGTCAGGCCTGAGTGCGCCGCCAGCTGCTAGCCCTGCATGCCCTACTCTCCATCACACACAGAACTGTGTGCCTCAGGACACTATACGCTGGGTTTCCCTGTCTGGAGAAAATCCCACAGGCAGGGAAACAGCAGGTCCCAGCTTAGAGAACTCAGCCAACTCCTGACACACACACTACAACTACCATACACAGAAACATTCTTGGAAAAGTTCTCAGCTCCTTTCCCAGTCACTTGCTTGGACCATCATTGGCAAGTGCCTACGCATTCTACATGCCATGTCAAACACCACAGATTGAGTCTTCCTGTTGGGAGAAAACCCAAAGGTGGGGGAAATATCTGGCTCTACCTCAGGACACCTAGCTCCAGAAAAGTTTCTGGTTATCCACAGGCTCCAGACTCTAGCCTCCTGCTGTACACATGAGAGTGGTGCTCACCTGCCACTGATTACCACTTTGGTACTGGGGCACAGACCTCCAAACTCAGACCTACAGAAGCCTGGGTTCCTTGAGATAAACCCCCAGATACTGCTCCAAGGGATAACCAGTTATCCCTAACTAAACTGACGAAGCCACAGGGCACTCAGGTTACAGCAGCATCTCATTACATTTACAGCAAGAAACCCAGCAGCAGGGCAGCTGTCTCCAGAAATTCTCTGGGTGAGAGGATAGACCTTTTTACTAACAAAGGAAACAATTATTACTCAGGTCTGTACACCTGAGATGAGCTGTGGCAATTCCTGAAAAACACCTGCCATTCAGTGACCATACCTAAAAAATGGAGGAGAGCTCCTGTGGGAAAAATCATCTTCCTGCCAAGGGTATCCCACCCACCACAGGATTCCAGGAAGTACCAGAAACTAACACCCAACACCTAAGATATCCCAATGGGTAGAGGCCAGTGTCAAAGCTCAACCAACAAAACACAGAGCAATATGGCATCTCCAGAACCCAGTTCTCCAGGAGCAAGCGGACCTGGATACCCCAGCATAAAGACAATTTCAGGCCAATCTGCCTTATGAACGTTGATGCAAAAATACTCAACAAAATACTTTGCAAACCCAATACAAGAACACATCAAAGATATCATCCACTACAGCCAAGTAGGCTTCATGCCAGCTATGCAGGTGTGGTTCAATATACAGAAATCCATCGATATGATCCACCATATTAACAAATTGAAAGAAAAATAAACACATGATAATCTCCTTAGTTGCTGAAAAAGCATTTGAAAAAATCCAGCATCAATGCATTTTTAAAGTATTGGAGAGATGAGGGATACAGGGCACATACCTAAACATAGTAAAGGCTATATACAGCAAGCCTATAGCCAACATCAAGCTAAAGAGAAAAAAAAAAAAAACTGAAAGCAATCCCACTGAATTGACAAGGCAAGGCTTCCCACTCTCTCCATATCTCTTCAACATAGTTCTCGAAGTCCTTGCTAGAGTAATAAGACAATTAAAGAAGATCAAGGGGATACAAATGGGAAAGGAAGAAGTCAAATTATCACTATTTGCAGATATGATAGTACATCTTAGTGACCCCAAAATTTCTACCATGGAACTCCTAAATCTGACAAACACTTTCAGCAAAGTGGCTGGATACAAAATAAACTCAAAAAATCAGTAGCCCTCCTGTATACAAAAGACAAAAGTGCTGAGAAAGGAATTAGGTAAAAAAAAAATACCCTTCACGATAGTCAAAAAGGACATAAAGTAGCTTGGTGTGACCCTAACCAAGCAAGTCAAAGACTTGTATGAAAAAATTTCAAGTCTCTAAAGAAAGAAATAGAGGAAGATATCAGAAGATGGAAAGATCTCTCATGCTCATGGCTTGGCAGGATTAACATAGTAAAAATGGTCCTCTTACTAAACGCAATCTACAGATTTAATGTAATTCCCATCAAATTACCAACACAATTCTATACAGACCTTGAAAGAAAAATTCCCAACTTCATATGGAATAACAGGAAACCCAGAATTGCTAAAACAACCTTCCATAATAAAAGATCTTCTGGGGGTATCTCCATCCCTGATCTCAAGCTGTACTATTAGAGCAACAGTAATAAGAACTACATGGTACTTCCATAGACACCAACTAGTGGATCAACAGAATTGGATAGAAGTCTCACAAATACACCCACACACTATGGACTCCTGATTTTTGACAAAGATGCCAAAACCATACAATGGAAAAAAGATAGAATCTTCAACAAAATGTGCTGGTCTAACTGGATGTCTACATGTAGGAAAATGCAAAAAGATCCATATTAATCACTCTGCATAAAACTAAAGTTCAGGTGGATCAAAGACCTTAGGATAAAACCAGACATACTAACTCTGTTAGAAGAAAAAAGTGAGGAAGAGCCTTGAGGTCATTGGAACAGGAGACAACTTCCTGAACAGAACTTCAACAGTACAGGCTCTAAGAGCAACAATCAATAAATGGGACCTCATTACACTGAAAAACTTCTATAAGTCAAAGGAAACTGTTGTCAAAACAAAATGACTGCCTGCAGATTGGGAAAGGATCTTCACCAACCCTATATCTGACAGAAGGTTAATATCCAGTATTTATAAAGATTTCAAGAAGTTAAACAGCCACAAATCAAGTACCCCAAATTAAAAAATGGGGTACAGAGCTACACAGAGAATTCTCAATAGAGGAATATAGAATGGCAGAGAAACACTTAAAGAAATGTTCAACATTCTTAGTCATCAGGGAAATGCAAAACAAAACCACCCTGAGATTTCACTTTACACCCATCAAAATGACGGAGACAAATAACTCAAGTGACAACTCATGCTGGATAGGATTTGGAGAAAGGGGAACCCTCCTTCATTGCTGGTGGGAATGTAAACTTATACAACCACTTTACAAATCAACCTGACACTTTCTCAGACAACTAGGAATAGTGCTTCCTCAAGATCCAGCTATATCACTCCTAAGCATATATCCAAAAGTCGCTCAAGTATACAACAAGGATATCTGCTCAACTATGTTTATAATAGCTTTATTTGTAATAGCCAGAAGCTGGAAACAGCACAGATGGCCCTCAGTTGAGGAATGGATACAGAAATTGTGGTATATCTATACGATGGAATATTACTCAACAATGAAAATCAAGGAAAACGTGAAATTTGCAGGTAAATGGTGGGAAGTGGAAAAGATCATCCTGAGTGAGGTATCCCAGAAACAGAAAGACTCTCAGGGTATATACTCATTCATAAGTGGATATAGGATATAAAATATAGGATAAAAATACCAAAATCTGTACAACTAAGGAAATTAATCAGGAAGGAGTATGCTTGCTAAGATGCTCAAATCCCATGCAGAAAGGTAAAGAGGATGGACATCAGATAAGGGAGAATACAGGGACAGGACAGGAGCCTACCACAGAGGGCCTTTGAAAGGCTCTACCCTGCAGGGTGTCAAGGCAGATGCTGAGACTCATAGCCAAACTTTGGGCAGAGTGCAGGGAATCTAATGGAAGAACTGGGAGATGGTAAACCTGGAGAGGACAGGATCTCAAGGACAGTAACAGTTTCAAAAATTCTGGGCACAGGGGTCTTTTTTGAAACTGATACACCAGCCAAGGACCACTCATGGAGATGGCCTGAAACTCCTGCACATAGGTAGCCTATGGCAGTTCAGTATCCAAGTGGGCTTCATAGTAATGGGGACAGAGACTGTCTTTGACAGGAACTCATTGGCTTGCTCTTTGATTACCTCCCATTGAGGGGGGATCAGCCTTTGTTGGGGGATACAAAGTGAATAAACTGTTATTAATAAAAATTTAAAAAGAACACAATAAAATGTTGAAATATTTTTTAAAAACTATGTTGTTACACATAGTTTCAAAATATGAAAATATTGCCTGATATCAGTTATTGCTCCTAAATAAAAATAAATAAATAAGTAAATAAATGAATGAATGAATAAAAATGAGAAAGAATATCTCATACTCATCAAAGGAAAATTCCACCAAGATGGTATCTGTATTCTGAGCAACAATGCCGCAAATACAAGGACACCCACATTTGTAAAAGAAACATTAATAAAACTTAAAGAACATAGCAACCACTGTACATTAATAGTGGGAGAGGTCAACATGTCACTATCATCAAGGGACAGAGCAATGGAAAAGGACTTAAACTGAGAGATAATGACACAAATGGATGTCATGAATCAAATGAACCCAACATATCTAGAGAATTTTTTTAACCCAAACAGAAAAGAATCTATCTTCTTTCAGTACCTCATGGACCCTTCTCCAAAACTGAACATACAGTAGGTCACAAACCAGGCCTCAAAAGATACAGCACAATTGAAATAATATCTTGTATCACATCAGACCATGATGGACTAAAGATGGACCACAACAATAACAGAAATAATAAAAAGACCACACACACATGGGAACTGAACAACTCCCTACTCAATGAAATCTAGGTCAGGGAAGAAATAAAGAAAGAACTTCCTACAGTTTAATGAAAATGAATGCACATCATACCCAACCTCATGGGATGCAATGAAAGCAGTCCTAAGAAGACTTTTAATAGCACTAAAGGCCTTCATAAGCTATTGGAGACATCCCATACAAGCAATTTAATGGCACACCTGAAAGCCATAGGAAAAAAGAACCAAACACACCCACACACCCAACAGGAGTAGACCACTTGGAATAACCAAAGTCAGGGCTGAAATCAATAAATTAGAAACAAAGAATAATTCAAGAATCAATGAAACCAAGAGCTAGTTCTTTGAGAAAATGAAATATATAGACAAACTCTTAGCCAAACAAGTAAATGGCACACAGACACTATCCAAATCAACAAAGTCTGAAAGGAAGAGAAAGAGATAACAGACACTGAGAAAATCCAAAGAACTATTAGCTCTTATGTCAAAAGCCTATATGCCACAAAATTTGAAAAATTTAAATGAAATATACAATTCTTTTGTTAGATTCCACTTAGCAAAGTTGAATCAAAATCAGGTAAAGATATTAAATAGTCTTATACTGCCTAAAAAAAATAGAAGCAGCCATCAAAATCCTTCCAACCAAAAAAAGCCAAGTGCAAGATGATTTCAGAGCAGAATTCTACAAGAGCTTCAATGAAGAGTGAAAACTGATATTCTTCAAATTATTCCACAAAATAGAAATTGACACAACATGACCAAACTCCTTTTGTAAGACAACAGTCACCCTAATAAATACTCAAAGACCCCAAAATAGAAAGAGAACTTCAGACCAATCTCTTTTACGAACAATGATGCAAAAATACTCAATAAAATAATCGCCAACCAAATCCAAGAACATACCAAAAATGTCATCCAACATGACCAAGTAGGCTTCATCCCAGGCATGCAGGAATGGTTCAATATATGGAATCTTAATCTATCATATAAACAAATTAAAAAAAAAAAAGCACAGAATCATTTCCTTATAAGCCAAAAAAGCATTTGATAATATCCAATAGTTATTCTTGTTTAAAGTCTTGGAGAGGTTGGGGACAAAGGCACAGATCTAAAAATAGTAAATACAATGTACAGCAATCCTATAGCTAACATCAAACTAAATGGAAAGAAAGTTAACTCAATTCCACTGAACTCGGGGCAAGACAAGGCCACACACCCTCTCCAAATCTCTTCAATACACTACTCAATGTTCTATCTAGGACAATAAGACAACTAAAGGAGATCAAGGGGATACAATTTGATAAGGAATAAGTCAAAGTATTGTTCTTCACAGATGATATGACAGGTAACAAATGTGACCCCAAAAATTCTACTGTAGGGAACTCCTACAGTTGAAAGTGGTTGGATATAAAGTTAACTCAAAAAAATTAGTTGCACACCTGTATGCAAAAGACAAATGGACTGAGAAAGAATTAGGAAAACAACACCCTTCACAATAGGCAGGAAAAAAAAAAAAAACTGATGTATCTTGGCGTTATCCTCAACAAGCCAGTGAAAAACCTATGTGAAAAAAACAAAACAAAACAAAACAACAACTTCAAGACTCTGAAGAAAGAAATTGAAAAAGACACCAGAAGATAGAAATATCTCTCATGATCATGGAGCAGTAGGATCAACATAGTAAAAATTGCCATCTTACCAAAAAACAATCTACAGATTCAATAATATCCCCATCAAAATATCAACACAATTCCCCCTGAACCTTGAAAAAACAATTCTCAACTTTATATGGAAAAATAAAAATTCCAGAATAGCTAAAATAATCCTGTACAATAGCAGATCTTCAGGAGGTATCCCCACCCCTGCTCTCAAGCTCTACTATAAACCAATAGTAATAAAAACTGCACGGTACTGGAATAAAAACAGACTGGTGGATAAATGGAATTAAAGTGAAGGCCCATAAAAAAATCCACACACCTATGGACATTTGATTTTTGTCAAAGAATCCAAAACCATGCAATGGAAAAAGGACAGCATCTTCAACAAATGGTGCTGGTCTAACTGGAAGTCCACATGTGGAAAAACAAAAATAGATCCGTATTTATCACCCTGCACTAAACTAAAGTTCAAGTTGATCAAAGACTTCCAACATAAAACCAGATATGCTAAATGTGTTAGAAGAAAAAGTGGGAAAGAGCCTTGATCTCATTGGCATAGAAGATAACTTCCTAAGCAGAATACCAAGAGCACTGGCTCTAAAATCAACAATTAATAAATAGGATCTCATGATTGAAAAGATTCTATCAAGCAAAGAACTTTGTGAATAGAACAAAATAACAGCCTACAGCCTGAGAAAGACCTTCACCAACCCTACAAACAGAGAGCATATAAAACTATAAAAAAACAAATACAACAGGTAAGAAGAGCATCACACACCTATAATTCAATGACTCAGAAAGCTCAGATAGTGTTAGTGTCATGAATAAATGGCATCCTAAGAAATTAAATATACTCCCTGCCAAATTTCAAATGCAAGATGTTGATGAAGATCAACACAAAACCTATGCTTACATATACAAAACAAAATAAAATAAATACCTAAAACTCTATATTCCATGCTCAGAATTCAATGATGGTGATGTTGATGACAGGCATGTTGGCCTAGATTTAAGCCCAGCACTCGACTGGAGTTAGAGCTGTAAGTTCAAAACCAGCCTGGTCTATATACAAACTTTCAGGAAACATCCAGGAACTCTGGGACATTATGACAACACAAAACTTGCTGATAATCAGATTAGAAGAAGAAGGATGAGATCAAAGGTCCAGAAGACATTTTCAACAAAATCATACAAGAAAAATTTCTTAACCTAAAGAAGATGTCTATGAAGACACAAGAAGCATACAAAATACCAAAGAGACTGGACCAGAAAAGAAAGCCCTCTTAGCACAGAATAATCAAAATACAAAACATGCAGAATGAAGAAAGAATATGAAAAGCTGCAACTGAAAACAAACAAACCAAACTAACCAACCAATCAGACAAACCCAAACAAATAAAAACCAACCAAAAAACAAAAAGGCAGATCTATTGGAATTAACCCTGTATTCTCAGTAAAAATGCTAGAAGTTGAAGGGCTTAGACAGAGTGCTTCTGACACTAAAAACCGCAGAAGCCAATACAAATTACTAACTATGCCCAGAAACTTTCAATCACCAAATGGGGAAAATGAGATGTTCCTTAAAAAGGTCAATTTTAAATAATATGTATCTATAAATACAGCCCCACTCAAGGAGCTAAAACTACCACCACCACAAAAATAACAATCAGTGTTCAATGATATCTCTTAATAACATCAACCCAAATTCACCAATAAAAAGACACAGACTCACAAAATAGATGATAAAATAGAATCCACCCTTCTTATAAGTACAACAAACACAGCTTCACATCAAGATAGACATTATCTCAAGGTAAAGGGTTGGAAAAAGATATTCTAAATAAATGGACTAGAGTATCAAGCTTGTATAACAATTTTAATATGTAATGAAACAGTTTTCAAAAAAACTAATCAAAAGATGGCAAAAGACATGACATATTAAAATAAAACATCCAGCAATATAACATTAACATAATACTTAACATCTATGCCCCCAACCTAACAGCACCCAAGTTATAAAAGAAACACTTCTGCAGCTTGCATCACATCCTGGCCGTCATTAACCGATAGGGGAAGACTTCAATATATCACTCTCACCAATGGACAGGTCCTCCTGACCAAACTAAACAGAGAAATGATCCAGCTAACTAACATCAAAAAACTAAATTTACCCAAATAATGTTTACAGAACATCCACCCAAGCACAAAAGATTGTTCCCTCTTCTCAGCAACTCATATATTTTTCTCCAAAATTAATGATATAGGTGAACAGCGGAAGTCTCAAAAGATATAAGAAACTTGCAATAACCTCCTGCATCCTATCAGACCACAAAGGTTTAAAGCAGCACATCACCAATAACAAAAACAATAGAAAGCTTACAAACTTATAGAAACCGAACAACTTTCTACCGAATTTAAAAAAAATGGATCAAAACTGAAATAAAGAAAGAAATTAAAGACTTTCTAGAAGTCAATGAAATGTATACACAACATATCAAAAATCATAGTACACAATGGAATTGTTGACCAAAAGACAGTTCATAACACTAAACACTTTCAGAAAAAATAATCAGAAAGATTTCTTAGTAGCAACTTAACAGCATACCTAAATACTCTAGAACAAAAAGAAGTAAACAAAACTAAAAGGAGTAGACAATGAGAAACTACTGAACTGTGTCTTCAGTGGTAAAACTGAATGTTTCTACAGGAAAAGAAAGGTAGATCCTATCAAAATTGATAATGATTAGATTTGAATATTAGAGATCTCCTGAATAAGCAGAGGTAACTGTTCATCAGACATTGTGGTCATTCAGTCCAAACTAACTTAATAAATACTAAAGTTTTCTTCTTAAATAAGAAAAGATACTTTTGTTGTTTCATATTAAAAACAGTTAAGAGGTTTAAAATGTTTGAAGTAAATTCAAAGGAATAAACTTGTTTGAATTGGAATAATTTAGAGAGAATATAACATATTTGACAAGCATGGTGATAGACAGTGCATTTAATCCCAGCAGAGACAAGCAGTTATCTATTAATTAGTTGCTTTCTAAATTCAGGAGTTACAATGACAGGGTGTTGGTGGTTCATAGCCGTAATCCCAGCATTTGGGAGGCATGTGTCTTTTACATACCACATGGGAGGCAGAGGCAGGCACATAGGATTTACAGTGATTTTATTTAAAAGCTGCTTGTAAAAGGCACGCTGAAAATCAAAGTGAATGCCCTTTATTACCTAGAAATAAATACACTTTAAGGTATATTTGTAAGCTTTCAAAGATTTTTTTAACTTTAATTGAGATATTATACTTTTTCTATTTCCAAAAAAAACATTTTGCCATATAAAAGATATAACATCCCTAAAAAGGCACAACCCTCACCCCAGAATTAGGGATGGGGCAGGGTTTTGATTTAATCTTTTCAGGAGAATAAAATCATCCAACTAAAGAATATGGAGACCATTGGACACATGAAATTTCTGAAGAAAATGACAGATCACCAAAAGAATATGTCAAAAGAGAAGGAGTAAACTGGCCAGCTGGTATCACTCACCTTCATGTTATCTCTTCTGCCTTCTACAGACATAACTGCAAATTGTCTTTATGTGATTGCTAAAGGACAATCCTAAATCTCTATCTCATATAAGAAAAGCCACCTGGTAAGAAACAGAAGAAAACAGAAAAATAAGGGATGAGTTTATTGTCATGAATCTCATAATCTTCTGGCATGATGTGACTTCTGTTCTTACCACAAACTTCAATAATCAAGAATGTGTACAGTGTTGTGAAAGAATGAGGGGGTGGGAGAAAAAGCTAAAAAACATAAGCCTAAAATATAGTCAAGTTTACATGAAAAGATGTAAGGAAAATCTAACATGAAAATTGTGCACTGGACCAGAGATACCTTTGATTTTCTCATTAATACAAATTAAATAAACACAGATTTCTCAACTGTTATAAGACAAACACAAAGTGACACCTAAATTGTTATATTTCTGACCCTCCAGCTACTACTAACCTCCTTTACAGAGAGTCCTTTTGCTCTGGAAGTCTCTTGGAAAATGGAGGTGATCATAAAGATGGGCTATGGCTTGCATTCCCTCATGTCCCCTTGTGGGTTCAGGAACATCCCAGCCCTTGCAGACACTCACACACAAAAAATGTTGGAGAATAATTTAGTATCTGTTTCCTGCTGTATGAATTATGTCACAAGATGTGGAATCTGCCCTATCCACTTATTTAAAACCAGGCACACCTGACAAAATTCTACATCTCAGAAATTCCTTTTGTACCCTGGAATTGAATTTCCCTAAATCACGCCGTTGTGACTAGTGGTAGTTGAAAGGCTAAAAAAAAAGAAACCAAGTATTGTTGAAAGATGACCACCACCACCTCTTTTCTTCCAGTTTCAAATGATTTGCAAAATTTGTTACACAAAGCTGTATGTGGAATACAACATTCATTATTTCTATAAATGAGACCTTCAGTTTTCCAGTATGTCCACTACAATACCAATGTCTGTGTGTGCACACTAGATAGTCATATTATAAGCACCACAACTTTCTAAAGCTGAGGCCACAAAATCCTCCCCTCTCTGCTGAGATCACCACATGGTCTCTGCTGAGATCACCACATGGAGACCAACAGAACCACAGCCTGAACCACAGTCCATCTCGGCCAAAGCAGATCAGGCTGTGATAGCTCAGCAGCCTGCTCTTCCTGGCCTGGGGACAATGGCCCCACACTCAGCATGACATGGCCTCTGGTCTCACTCACAGCTCTTTAGAGCTACATCAGAGGAAAATCCCAAAACAAACCTATAAACTACCTCCCACTATTGCTCCTGACTGCTAGGCCTACCCAGAGTCCCTCATTAGCTTGAACAATACAGCTGAGTCTTTGGACAGTAGTAGCTGCTCTACCAGTGGATCAAATATCAAATGATGCTGATAGCAGAGGCATTCCAGGTTTGCCCTAACCCTATGGGCATACAGAATGCTAATGTTGTTATAAAAGAATGAAAATCCCAATTATTCTATTTTAAAACCTTCCAGTGCAGAGAGGCAGAGAAAGCACCCATCTGACCATCCTACTCACCTCAACTCCAATAGTAAAAAGCCCCAAAAGCTCACCAGTTCAGATGACAGATCAGAGGGGATAGGCCAAAGGAACCAAAGGCCAAAGGCTTTCTAGCTCAAAGCTCAAAAAGCCCAAAATCTACTATGCTAAAACTCCTTCCACTTTTACACTCTGTCTTAAATACATTTCAGCTGAAAGTTCCACTTACTCTTTAATCCCTGTCAGCTGGCTTCTTGCTTTGCCTCTTGATCTAGGGTTAACATTATTTAATCCTATGCACAGGGAGCTTTTGAATTAAAGGTATGTTCCAGGGCTGACGGATTCATACCATAATCACCTGTTTAGAATAAACAGAAAGTTCTTGAATTAAGATTTGTGTTAGGGCTCAACCATACCAAACAAAGCACAGGTTTTTACAGTTCACAATCTAAGGGATCACACTGGGATCAAATATACACTGCAACATCCTCATCTTGGAAATGTTTTAAAGTACAATCTTCCACTTTCCCAGGGCACCTGCTCATCATCCAAGATACAGGTCATTTATGTTGCACATTCCATTACAAGATCAGTGTCCAGTGCAGTCATCTCTACCTCATAGTTGTGAAGTCCTTCAGCCAAACTTCAGTCAAAGCCAAACAGTAAGAACCTTTAAAGAAACAAATGGCCATGAATTTGAAAGCAAGTAAATAATGGGAGCTCAATGAAAATGAGAAATAAAACGAAAAGTATATGGCTGTACCTAGGAATGTTGGAATAGAAAATTTAATATAGATAGATGAGAGAACATAGTCAGACACAGGGAAATCTGAGACAGTCTAAAGTTGACATGACCTTTAGCTATGTGAGACGAGAGGAAAGAGGGAAGTGGAGAGCCAGAACAAAGAGCCAGGAGGATAAATGATAAATGAAAAACACCAGGTAACCAAAATGGTTAGAATACATAAGGAAGGACAGCAGGGAGGAGGGCAGCTCAACTCCTGGGCTAGAGATATGTGTTTGACACCTATACCTTGTAACAGGTAAGGATTGAGGGATTCTGGGAGAACCTGAGAGCCACATTTGCTTTGATTGTTAAGTAGCCACCTTAACCCATTCATTCCAGCATTTGATACATAAGAGTAGAAAGGAATGATAAGATTGAAACAATTTCATTATACTCTCAAAAATTCTTTTAAAAGTTGAAAATGGCTTTATGGTCCAATATTCCTCAGGGACTTCAAGTATGTATTAGAGCACACCAAGTATTACTCACACCTTTTCTCTCAGGTTGTGCATTTTCAAATGTGGTGCGGAAGAGGAAACATGCCTGTTAGTCACTACCACAGCAGTTTATCCAGAACTTCTGTGTTGTTTGAACTCATACAACTACAGAAATTTGCTCCCAGAAACAAGTTCAGCAACTAATCCTTATTCTTGATTCCCTTTGTATATGAATCCCCCCAAATGTACAGTTTTCATTTTTATTGAACATCTAAAATTGATTACCTGACTCATTGCCATTTTCCCTCCTTCCCCTCCCTTTCTGTGTTGTGAATACACCAGCTTCAAAGTATGTCAGTGAAGTCAATTCCTACACAGGTATCTCTTTATTTGTAATTACTCACCTCCAAAAAATATCAGAGTGTTCAGTGGACATTCATTCACTGGTCTCTTTTACTTCACACTCACCAGTCAGGGTCCACCTAAAATGAGATGCAGGACAACGTTCTAGGCACTGGGCAGTAGGAACAGCATTCAGTGCTCAAAGAAAGTCTCAATTACATAACATAGGAACGGTTGATCTACAGGAGACATTGCTTTAAACAAAAACAAATATCAAACCACTAGAGAAAAAGGAATGAAATTTTTATTGACCGGGGATTATCAGAGAATATTAACTAAGAGACTAGAACAGTGATGCATTAACAAAATAAAATTTAATAATACCAACAGCTGACTTCTTTCTTTCTTTCTTTCTTTCTTTCTTTCTTTCTTTCTTTCTTTCTTTCTTTCTTATGTATACAGTGTTCTGCATGCATGTACACTTGCACAACAGAAGAGAGCACCAGATCTCATTATAGATGTTGTAAGCCACCATTTGGTTGGTGGGAATTGAACTCCTGATCTCTGGAAGAGCAGCCAGTGCTCTTAACCTCAGAGTTGAAAAAAAAAAACAAACAAACAAACAAACAAAAAACACACACGTAGGCATACTGACTTTGAAAAACACAGGCCATTCTCTTGTAGAGGGAAAGCCATTAATAAGATACTGTTTGATGTTATCCCAGACACAGCTTTAGCCCATAGCCTGTGTCTCAAATTTGAACTGACAGAATTGTGTCAATGAGGATTGTACATATAGACATAGGACAGTCCCTTAATTTGAAATTCAATAGTCACTGAATAAAGCTACCTGACCCAAATTGTACACCCACCAATCTGGTCTGTTTTCATTGGCAATCATGAATTAATAAACACATGTTAGGAAATTACAAATTAAAAAACTTCACTCTGCCTCATTTCTAGATAATCCTGGTGAGCAAACATGTGCATCCCGGGATCCTAATCTCTCACAGGCTTGGTTAGCATATTGCTTATCTGTGGAGTGTTTTACAGGCAGTCTTCCCTCAGCTAAATTCTAACTACTACCACTAGTTTCTCAGCAATAGTAAATTCTTTACATCATCAGTTCTACTCTTCTATATCACAGCTTAATATTTGAGTGCTCTCTGACACAGGACATATAATTTACAACCCCCACAAAATCCAAATGGATCTTT
>JAEOAE010001852.1:0-22000 GCA_036365155.1 Meriones psammophilus | reverse complement strand
GTTTCTCTGCTGTACAGTGTGATATATCACTTTTCAGTTTTCCTGTTATAATAATTGAACGGCCCGACACGAATGTGAATTAGTTTACAAAGTTGTGCTTTGCTTTTCTGATCTTTCCTTCAAACTTATTCCTGTGCTGTACAGTGCGATATATCACTTTTCAGTTTTCCTTTTATAGTAATTGAACTTGCAACACATATGTGAATTAGTTTACAAAGTTGTGCTTTTGCGCTTTCTGTTCTTTAGATAGAAACTTTCTGTGCCATACAGTGCGATATGACACTTTTCATTTTCCTGTATTCCTAATTGAGAGATCGACACACATGTGATTCCGCTTAAAAGTAGTGCTTTGCTTTTTTGTTCTTTCGCTCAAACTTGTTCCTGTGCTGTACAGTGCGTTATATCACTTTTCAGTTTTCCTGTATTCCTAATTGAGCGAGTGGTACTCATGTGATTTATTTTAAAAGGAGTGCTTTTATGCTTATGTTCTTTTCGTTGGAAAATTGTTCCTATTAGGAACAAGTTAGGGTTAGGGTTAGGGTTAGGGTTAGGGTTAGGGTTAGGTTAGGGTTAGGTTAGGGTTAGGGTTAGGGTTAGGGTTAGGGTTAGGGGCTTAGGTTAGGGTTATATCACTTTTCAGTTTTCCTGTTATAATAATTGAACAGGCCGACATGTATGTGAATTAGTTTACAAAGTTGTGCTTTGCATTTCTGTTCTTTCAAATAAAACTTGTTTCTTTGTCGTACTTTTTCGATATATCACTTTTCAGTTTTCCTGTATTCCTCATTGAGCAAGCAACACATGTAATTTAGATCACTAAGTAGTGCTTTGCTTTTCTGTTCTTTCGTTGGAAACGTGTGACTGTGCTGTACCAGTGCGTATATATCACTTTTCATTTATCATTATATAATAATTGAACAGGCGACACGTATGTGAATTAGTTTAGAAAGTTGTGCTTTGCATTTCTGTTCTTTTCGATGGAAACTTGTTTCTGTGCCGTACAGTGCGATAACACTCTTCTGTTTTCCTGTATTCCTAATTTAGCGAGCAACACACATGTGATTTAGTTTACAAAGTAGTGCTTTGATTTTGTTTTTCATTGAAACTTGTTCCTGTGCTGTACAGTGCAATATATCACTTTTCAGTTTTCCTTTATTCCTAATTGAGCGAGTGACACACATGTGTTTTAGTTTACAAATTAGTGCTTTATGCTTATGTTCATTAGTTGGAAACTTGTTCCTGTTAGGAACAAGTTAGGGTTTGGGTTAGGGTTAGGTTAGGGTTAGGTAGGTTTAGGTTTAGGTTAGGGTTACGTTAGGTGTTAGAGTTAATGTTACGGTTAGGGTTAGGGGTTAAGGTTAGGGTTAGGTTATGGTTATGGTTATGGTTAGGTTATATCACATTTCAGTTTTCCTGTTATAATAATTGAACAAGCGATACGTATGTGAATTAGTTTACAAAGTTGTGCTTTGCGTTTCTGTTCTTCTGTTGGAAACTTGTTTCTGTGCTGTACAGTGCGATATATGACTTTTCAGTTTTCCTGTTATAATAATTGAACGGGCGACACATATGTGAATTATTTTACAAATTTTGCTTTGTGTTTCTGTTCTTTCATTCGAAACTTGTTCCTGTGCTATACAGTGTGATATATCACATTTCAGTTTTACTGTATTCCTAATTGAGCGAGCAACACACATGTGATTTAGTTTATAAAGTAGTGCTTTGCGTTTGTGTTCTTTCGTTGAAAACTTGTTCCTGTTAGGAAAAAGTTAGGGTTATTGTTAGGGTTTCGTTAGGGTTAGGGTTAAGGTAAGGGTTATATCACTTTTCAGTTTTCCTGCTATAATAATTGAACAGGCAACACGTATGTGAATTAGTTTACAAAGTTGTGCTTTGCCTTTCTGTTCTTTCGACGGAAACTTGTTTCTGTGCCATACAGTGCGAGATAACACTTTTCAATTTTACTGAATTCCTAATTGTGCGAGCGACACACATGTGATTCCGTTTAAAAGTAATGCTTTGCTTTTTGTTCTTTCTTTTGAAACTTTTTCCTGTGCTGTACAGTGCGATATATCATTTTTCAGTTTTCCTGTATTCCTAATTGAGCGAGTGACACACATGTGATTTAGTTTACAAAGTAGTGCTTTGTGTTTATTTACTTTCTTGAAAACTTGTTCCTTTTAGGAAAAGTTAGGGTTATTGTTAGGGTTAGGGTTAGGTTTAGGGTTAGTGTTAGGGTTATGGTTAGGTAGGGTTATTGTTACGGTTTAGGTAAGGGTTTAGAGTTAGGGTTAGGGTTAGGAATAGGGTTAGGTTATATCACTTTTCAGTTTTCCTGTTATAATAATTGAACAGGTGACACTAATGTTTATTAGTTTACAAGGTTGTGCTTTGCTTTTCGGTTCTTTCATTCGAAACTTGTTCCTGTGCTGTACAGTGCAATATATCTCTTTTCAGTTTTCCTGTATTCCTAATTCAGCGAGCGACACACATGTGATTTAGTTTACAAATAGTGTTTTGCTTTTCTGTTCTTTCGTTCAAAACTTGTTCCTGTGCTGTATAGTGCGATATATCACTTTTCAGTTTTCCTGTTATAATAATTGAATGGGCGACACTTATGTGAATTAGTTTACAAAGTTGTGCTTTGCGTTTCTATTCTTTTGATGGAAAATTTTTCTGTGCCGTACAGAGTGAGATAACACTTTTCAGTTTTCCTTTATTCCTAATTGAGCGAGCGACACACATGTGATTCCGTTCAAAAGTAAGTATTGCTTTTTTGTTCTTTCTTTCGAAACTTGTTCCTGTGATGTACAGTGCAATATATCACTTTTCAGTTTTCCTTTATTCCTAATTGAGCAAGTGACACACAAGTGATTTAGTTTACAAAGTAGTGCTTTGCCTTCCTGTTCTTTAATTCGAAACTTGTTCCTGTGCTGTACAGTGCGATATATCACTTTTCAGTTTTCCTGTATTCCTAATTGAGCAAGCTACACACATGTGATTCCGTTTAAAAGTAGTGCTTTTCTTTTCTGTTCTTTAGCTGGAAACTTGTTCCTGTGCTGTACAGTGCCATATATCACATTTCAGTTTTCCTGTATTCCTAATTGAGTGAGCGACACGCATGTGATTTAATTTACAAAGTAGTGTTTTGCGTTTATGTTCTTTCGTTGAAAACTTGTTCCTATTAGGAAAAAGTTAGGTTATTGTTAGGGTTAAGTGTTAGGGATTAGGGTTATGGTTAGAGTTAGGCTTAGCCTTAGGTTTAGGGTTACTTTAGGTTAGGGTTAATGTTAGTGTTAGGGTTAGGATTAGGGTTAGGTTTCAGGTTGGGTTAGGGTTAGGGTTAGGGTTTGGGTTAGGGTTAGGGTTAGGGTTAGCGTTAGGGTTATATCACTTTTCAGTTTTCCTATCATATTAATTGAACAGGCGACACATATGTTTATTAGTTTACAAAGTTGTGCTTTGCATTTCTGTTCTTTCTTTCAAACTTGTTCATGTGCTGTACAGTGCGATATATCACTTTTTCAGTTTTCCTATATTCCTAATTTAGCTAGCAACACACATGTGATTTAGTTTACAAAGTAGTGTTTTGTGTTTTTGTTCTTTTGTTGAAAACTTGTTCCTATTTGGAAAAATTTAGGGTTGTTGTTAGGTTAGGTTTAGGGTTAGGTAAGGCTTAGGCTTAGGCTTAGGCTTAGGCTTAGGCTTAGGTTTAGGTTAATTTCGGGTTATGGTTAGGGTTAGGGTTAGGGGTTAGGGTTAGGGTTAGGGTTATATTACTTTTCAGTTTTCCTGTTATAATAATTGAACAGGCGACACGTATGTTTATTAGATTACAAAGTTGTGCTTTACCTGCAAATTTCATGATTTCCTTATTTTTCATTGCTGAGTAATATTCCATTCTGTAGATGTACCACAATTTCTGCATCCATTCTTCAGTTGAGGGGCATCTGGGTTGTTTCCAGCTTCTGGATATTACAAATAAAGCTGCTACAAACATGGTTGAGCAAATGTCCTTTTGTGTACTTGAGCCTCTTTTGGATATATGCCCAGGAGTGGTATGGCTGGATCTTGAGGAAGCGCTATTCCTAGTTGTCTGAGAAAAAGCCAGATTTTTTTCCAGAGTGGTTGTACAAGTTTACATTCCCACCAGCAGTGGAGGAGGGTTCCCCCTTCTCCACAACCTCTCCAGCATGTGTTGTCACACTTGAGTTTTTGATCTTGGCCATTCTCATGGGTGTAAGGTGAAATCTCAGGGTTGTTTTGATTTGCATTTCCCTAATGGCTAGTGAGGTTGAGCATTTCTTTAAGTGCTTCTCTGCCATTCGGTATTCCTCTACAGAGAATCCTCTATTTAGCTCTGTTCCCCTTTTTTTAAGTAGGTTACTTGGTTTGCTGCTTTTCAGCTTCTTTAGTTCTTTATATATACTTGATATGAGTCCTCTGTCAGATAAAGGGTGGGCGAAGATTCTTTCCCAATCTGTAGGAGGTCGCTTTGTTTTGATGACGGTGTCCTTTGCTTTGCAGAAGCTTTTCAGTTTCATGAGGTCCCATTTATTGATTGTTGCTCTTAGAGCCTGTGCTGTTGGGGTTCTGTTCAGGAAGTTTTCCCCTGTACCAATGAGTTCTAGGGTATTTCCCACTTTTTTTTTCAAGCCGATTTAATGTGTCTGGTTTTATGTTGAGGTCTTTGATCCACTTGGACTTCAGTTTTGTGCAGGGTGACAAGTATGGATCTATTTTCATTTTTCTACATGTAGACATCCAGTTGGACCAGCACCATTTGTTGAAGATGCTATCTTTTTTCCATTGTATGATTTTGGCGTCTTTGTCAAATATCAGGTGTCCATAAGTGTATGGGTTTATTTCTGGGTCCTCTGTTCGGTTCCATTGATCCACCATTCTGTTTCTCTGCCAGTACCATGCAGTTTTTAAAACTGTTGCTCTATAGTACAACTTAAGATCAGGGATGGAGATACCTCCAGAAGATCTTTTATTGTAGAGGATTGTTTTAGCAATTCTGGGTTTATTGTTATTCCATATGAAGTTGAGAATTTTTCTTTCCAGATCTGTAAAGAATTGTGTTGGTAATTTGATGGGCATTGCATTGAATCTGTACATTGCTTTTGGTAAGATGCCCATTTTTACTATGTTAACCCTACCAAGCCATGAGCATGGGAGATCTTTCCATCTTCTCATATCTTCTTCTAATTCTTTCTTCAGAGATTTGAAATTTTTTTCATACAAGTCTTTGACTTCCTTGGTTAGGGTTACTCCGAGGTACCTTATGTCATTTGTGGCTATTGTGAAGGGTGTTGTTTCCCTAATTTCTTTCTCAGTGCTTTTGTCTTTTGAATACAGGAGGGCTACTGATTTTTTTGAGTTAATTTTGTATCTGGCCACTTTGCTGAAGGTGTTTATCAGCTGTAGGAATTCCCTGGTAGAGTTTTTGGGGTCACTCACGTATACTATCATATCATCTGCAAATAGTGATAATTTGACTTCTTCCTTTCCAATTTGTATCCCCTTGATCTCCTTCAACTGTCTTATTGCTCTAGCAAGGACTTCCAGCACTATGTTGAAGAGATATGGAGAGAGTGGGCAGCCTTGTCTTGTCCCTGATTTCAGTGGGATTGCTTTAAGTTTCTCTCCATTCAGTTTGATGTTGGCTATAGGTTTGCTGTATATCACCTTTACTATGTTTAGATATGTGTCTTGTATCCCTGATCTCTCCAATACTTTAAACATGAATGGATGTTGGATTTTGTCAAAGGCTTTTTCAGCGTCTAGGGAGATTATCATGTGGTTTTTTTCTTTCAATTTGTTAATATGGTGGATCACATTGATGGATTTCCGTATATTGAACCATCCCTGCATACCTGGGATGAAGCCTACTTGGTCATGGTGGATGATATCTTTGATGTGTTCTTGTATTCGGTTTGCGAGTATTTTGTTGACTATTTTTGCATCAATGTTCATAAGGGAGATTGGCCTGAAATTCTCTTTCTTTGTTGAGTCTTTGTGAGGTTTAGGTACCAAGGTGACTGTGGCTTCATAGAATGAGTTTGGTAATGCTCCTTCTGTTTCAATTTTGTGGAATAGTTTGAAGAGAGTTGGTGTTAGCTCTTCTTTGAATGTTTGGTAGAATTCTGCGCTGAAACCATCAGGTCCTGGGCTTTTTTTGGATCAATGACTGCTTCTATTTCCTTGGGGGATATAGGACTATTTAATTGATTTACCCTGTCCTGATTTAGCTTTGGTAAGTGGAATCGGTCAAGAAAATTGTCCATTTCATTTAAATTTTCAAATTTTGTTCCGTATAGACTTTTGAAGTAAGTCCTAATGATTTCTTGGATTTCCTCAGTGTCTGTAGTTATGTCCCCCTTTTCATTTCTGATTTTGTTCTTTTGGATGGTGTCTCGCTGCCTTTTAGTTAGCTTGGCTAAGGGTTTGTCGATCTTGTTGATTTTCTCAAAGAACAAGCTCTTGGTTTCATTGATTCTTTGAATTGTTTTATTTGTTTCCAATTGATTGATTTCACCCCTGAGTTTGATTATTTCCAGCCTTCTGCTCCTTCTTGGTGTGTCTGCTTCTTCTTTTTCTAGGGTTTTTAAGTGAGCCATTGTTTGCTTGAATGTGCTGTCTCAAATTTCTTCTTGAAGGCACTTAGTGCTATGAACTTTCCTCTTAGCACTGCTTTCATTGTGTCCCACAATTTTGGGTATGTTGTGTATTCATTTTCATTGAGTTCTAGGAAGATTTTAATTTCTTTCTTTATTTCTTCCCTGACCCAGCTGTCTTTTAGTAGCAAGTTGTTCAGCTTCCATGTATGTGTAGGCTTTTTGCTATTTCTGTTGTTACTGAGGTCCAGCTTTATTCCTTGGTGATCTGACAGGATACAAGGGATTATTTCAATCTTCCTGTATTTGTTGAGGCTTACTTTGTGACCAACTATGTGGTCTATTTTGGAGAAGGTTCCATGAGGTGCTGAGAAGAAGGTAAATTCTTTTGTGTTTGGGTGTAGGGTTCTGTAAATGTCTGTTAGGTCCATTTGATTCATTACCTCTTTTAGAGATATTGTTTCTTTGTTTAATTTCTGTTTTGTTGACCTGTCCTTTGTTGAGAGTGGGGTGTTGAAATCTCCTACTATTAGTGTGTGGGGATCTATATGTGGTTTAAGTTTTATCAATGTTTCTTTCACAAATGTGGATGCCCTTGTATTTGGGGCATAGATGTTCAGGTTTGTGATGTCTTCTTGGTGGAATTTTCCCTTGATGAGTATGAAGTGTCCTTCCCCATCTCTTTTGATTAATTTTGGTTGAAAGACTATTTTATCAGATATTAGAATGGCTACTCCTGCTTGCTTCTTGGGTCCATTTGCTTGAAAATCCATCTTCCATCCCTTTACCCTCAGGTAATGTCTATATTTGTGTCTTAGGTGTGTTTCTTGTATACAACAAATTGCTGGGTTTTGTTTACACATCCATTCTGTTAGACTGTGTCTTTTTATTGGAGAATTAAGTCCATTGATATTGAGAGAGAGTAATGACCAGTGGCTGTTAAATCCTTTGACTTTGATGTTGGCTGTAATCATCAGGTTGTGTGCTTGGTTGTTTTTTGCTTTACTGAAGTGAGGTTATTTATTTCCTGTGTTTTCTTGAATGTAGCTAGCTTTCTTGGGTTTTATTTTCCCTTCCAGTGTGTTCTGTAGTGCTGGATTTGTTTGTAGGTATTGTTGAAATTTGTTTTTGTCATTGAATATCTTGTTTTCTCCGTCTATGAGGACTGAGAGCTTGGCTGTGATGGCGGCAGAGACCTTCCGGGGAAAGACTGGGTGACCTGCGATCAGACCCGCAACCCTGCTTCCCTGTAGGGTCCCCCCACGACTGGGACTCCCAGTCTCAGGTACCCTTGTGCCCACGGATCAGCCTGGGAAAGTTCTCTGTGTGGTCCTCTCCAGACGGAAGTACTGTGTACTGGGGCGCACAGCTTGTCTGTTCCGCTGAGCTGAGGGCAAAGTTCTCTGCCCGCGGCAGGAGCTTGGCTGTGATGGCGGCAGAGACCTTCCGGGGAAAGACTTGGTGACCTGCGATCAGACCCACAACCCTGCTTCCCCGTGGAACTTGTTACTGTGATGTACAGTGTGATATATCACTTTTCAGTTTGCCTGTTATAATAATTGAACAGGCGACACGTATGTGAATTTGTTTACAAAGTTGTGCTTTGCTTTTCTGTTCTTTCATTCGAAACTTGTTCCTGTGCTGTACAGTGCGATATATCACTTTTCAGTTTTCCTGTAATAATAATTGAACGGACGACACGTATGTGAATTAGTTTACAAAGTTGTGCTTTGCTTTTCGGATCTTTCAATGAAAAGTTGTTTCTTTGCCGTACATTTCGATATATATCGCTTTTCAGTTTTCCTGTATTCCTAATTGAGCGAGCAACACACATGTGATTTAGTTTACAAAGTAGTGCTTTGCGTTTCTGTTCTTCTGTTGGAAACTTGTTTCTGTGCTGTACAGTGTGATATATCACTTTTCAGTTTTCCTGTTATAATAACTGAACGGCTGAAACAAATGTGAATTAGTTTACAAAGTTGTGCTTTGCTTTTCTGATCTTTCGTTCGAAACTTATTCCTGTGCTGTACAGTGCGATATATCACTTTTCAGTTTTCCTTTTATAGTAATTGAACTTGCAACACATATGTGAATTAGTTTACAAAGTTGTGCTTTGCGTTTCTGTTCTTTAGATAGAAACTTTCTGTGCCATACAGTGCGATATGACACTTTTCATTTTCCTGTATTCCTAATTGAGAGATCGACACACATGTGATTCCGTTTAAAAGTAGTGCTTTGCTTTTTTGTTCTTTTCGTTGAAACTTGTTCCTGTGCTGTACAGTGCGTTATATCACTTTTCAGTTTTCCTGTATTCCTAATTGAGCGAGTGGTACTCATGTGATTTATTTTAAAAGGAGTGCTTTATGCTTTGCGTTTATGTTCTTTCGTTGGAAAATTGTTCCTATTAGGAACAAGTTAGGGTTAGGGTTAGGGTTAGGTTAGGGTTAGGGTTAGGGTAGGGTTAGGGTTAGGTTAGGGTTAGGGTTAGGGTTAGGGTTAGGGTTAGGGTTAGGTTAGGGGCTTAGGGTTAGGGTTATATCACTTTTCAGTTTTCCTGTTATAATAATTGAACAGGCGACATGTATGTGAATTAGTTTACAAAGTTGTGCTTTGCATTTCTGTTCTTTCAAATAAAACTTGTTTCTTTGCCGTACTTTTCGATATATCACTTTTCAGTTTTCCTGTATTCCTCATTGAGCAAGCAACACATGTAATTTAGATCACTAAGTAGTGCTTTGCTTTTCTGTTCTTTTCGTTGGAAACGTGTGACTGTGCTGTACCAGTGCGTATATATCACTTTTCATTTATCATTATATAATAATTGAACAGGCGACACGTATGTGAATTAGTTTAGAAAGTTGTGCTTTGCATTTCTGTTCTTTCGATGGAAACTTGTTTCTGTGCCGTACAGTGCGAGATAACACTCTTCTGTTTTCCTGTATTCCTAATTTAGCGAGCAACACACATGTGATTTAGTTTACAAAGTAGTGCTTTGATTTTGTTTTTTCATTGGAAACTTGTTCCTGTGCTGTACAGTGCAATATATCACTTTTCAGTTTTCCTTTATTCCTAATTGAGCGAGTGACACACATGTGTTTTAGTTTACAAATTAGTGCTTTATGCTTATGTTCATTAGTTGGAAACTTGTTCCTGTTAGGAACAAGTTAGGGTTTGGGTTAGGGTTAGGGTTAGGGTTAGGTAGGTTTAGGTTTAGGGTTAGGGTTACGGTTAGGTGTTAGAGTTAATGTTACGGTTAGGGTTAGGGGTTAAGGTTAGGGTTAGGGTTATGGTTATGGTTATGGTTAGGGTTATATCACATTTCAGTTTTCCTGTTATAATAATTGAACAAGCGATACGTATGTGAATTAGTTTACAAAGTTGTGCTTTGCGTTTCTGTTCTTCTGTTGGAAACTTGTTTCTGTGCTGTACAGTGTGATATATCACTTTTCAGTTTTCCTGTTAGAATAATTGAACGGGCGACACGTATGTGAATTAGTTTACACAGTTGTGCCTTGCGTTTCTGTTCTTTCGATGGAAACATGTTTCTGTGCCATACAGTGCGAAATAACACTTTTCAGTTTTTCTGTATTCCTAATTGAGCAAGCAACACACATGAGATTTAGTGTACAAAGTTGTGCTTTGCTCTTATGTTTTTTCATTGGAAACTTGTTCCTGTGCTGTACAGTGCGATATATCACTTTTCAGTTTTCCTGTATTCCTAATTGAGGGAGTGCACACATGTGATTTAGTTTACTAAGTAGTGCTTTGCTTTTCTGTTCTTCTGTTGGAAACATGTTCCTGTTAAGAAAAAGTTAAGGTTAGGGTTAGGGATAGGGTTAGGGTTTAGAGTGAGGGTTAGGGTTATATCACTTTTCAGTTTTCCTGTTAGAATAATTGAACGGGCGACACGTATGTGAATTAGTTTACACAGTTGTGCCTTGCGTTTCTGTTCTTTCGATGGAAACATGTTTCTGTGCCATACAGTGCGAAATAACACTTTTCAGTTTTTCTGTATTCCTAATTGAGCAAGCAACACACATGAGATTTAGTTTACAAAGTTGTGCTTTGCTCTTATGTTTTTTCATTGGAAACTTGTTCCTGTGCTGTACAGTGCGATATATCACTTTTCAGTTTTCCTGTATTCCTAATTGAGGGAGTGCACACATGTGATTTAGTTTACTAAGTAGTGCTTTGCTTTTCTGTTCTTCTGTTGGAAACGTGTTCCTGTTAAGAAAAAGTTAAGGTTAGGGTTAGGGATAGGGTTAGGGTTTAGGGTGAGGGTTAGGGTTATATCACTTTTCAGTTTTCCTCTTATAATAATTGAAGAGGCGACATGTATGTGAATTAGTTTAAAAAGTTGTTCTTTGCGTTTCTGTTCTTTCCATGAAAACTTTTTTCTTTGCCGTACAGTTTGATATATCACTTTTCAGTTTTCCTGTATTCTTAATAGAGCGAACGATAAACATGTAATTTAGTTCACTAAGTAGTGCTTTGCCTTTCTGTTCTTTCATTGGAAACTTGTTCCTGTGATGTACCAGTGCTTTATATCACTTTTCAGTTTTCCTTATATAATAATTGAACAGGCAACACGTATGTGAATTAGTTTACAAAGTTGTGCTTTGCGTTTCTGTTCTTCTGTTGGAAACTTGTTTCTGTGCTGTACAGTGTGATATATCACTTTTCAGTTTTCCTGTTATAATAATTGAACAGGCGACACGTATGTGAATTAGTTTACAAAGTTTTGCTTTGCGTTTCTGTTCTTTCGATGGAAACTTGTTTCTTTGCCTTACAGTGCGAGATAACACTTTTCAGTTTTCCTGTATTATTAATTTAGTGAGCAACACACATGTGATTTAGTTTACAAAGTAGTGCTTTGCTTTTCTGTTTTTTTGTTGGAAACTTGTTCCTGTGCTGTACAGTGCGATATATCACTTTTCAGTTTTCTGTCTTTCTAATTGAGCGAGTGACACACATGTGATTTAGTTTACTAAGTAGTGCTTTGTGTTTCTGTTCATCTGTTGGAAACTTGTTTCTGTCCTGAACAGTGTGATGTATAACTTTTCAGTGTTCCTGTTATAATAATTGAATGGGCGACATGTATGTGAATTAGTTTACAAAGTTGTGCTTTGCGATTCTGTTCTTTCGATGGAAACTTGTATTTGTGCCATACAGTGCAAGACAACACTTTTCAGTTTTCCTGTATTCCTAATTGAGCGAGTGACACACATGTGATTAAGTTTACAAAGTAGTGCTTTGCGTTTACATACTTTTGTTGAAAATTTGTTCCTTTTAGGAAAAAGTTAGGGTTAGGGTTAGGATTAGGGTTAGGGTTGTTGTTAGGGTAGGGTTAGGGTTACGGTTAGGGTTAGGGTTTAAGTTTAGGGTTAGGGTTACGGTTAGGGTTAGGGATATATCACTTTTCAGTTTTCCTGTTATAATAATCGAATAGGCGACACTTATATTTATTAATTTACAAGGTCGTGTTTTGCGTTTCTGTTCTTTCATTCGAAACTTGTTCCTGTGCTATACAGTGTGATATATCACATTTCAGTTTTACTGTATTCCTAATTGAGCGAGCAACACACATGTGATTTAGTTTATAAAGTAGTGCTTTGCGTTTGTGTTCTTTCGTTGAAAACTTGTTCCTGTTAGGAAAAAGTTAGGGTTATTGTTAGGGTTTCGTTAGGGTTAGGGTTAAGGTAAGGGTTATATCACTTTTCAGTTTTCCTGCTATAATAATTGAACAGGCAACACGTATGTGAATTAGTTTACAAAGTTGTGCTTTGCCTTTCTGTTCTTTCGATGGAAACTTGTTTCTGTGCCATACAGTCTTGAGATAACACTTTTCAATTTTACTGAATTCCTAATTGTGCGAGCGACACACATGTGATTCCGTTTAAAAGTAATGCTTTGCTTTTTTGTTCTTTCTTTTGAAACTTTTTCCTGTGCTGTACAGTGCGATATATCATTTTTCAGTTTTCCTGTATTCCTAATTGAGCGAGTGACACACATGTGATTTAGTTTACAAAGTAGTGCTTTGTGTTTATTTACTTTCGTTGAAAACTTGTTCCTTTTAGGAAAAAGTTAGGGTTATTGTTAGGGTTAGGGTTAGGTTTAGGGTTAGTGTTAGGGTTATGGTTAGGGTAGGGTTATTGTTACGGTTAGGGTAAGGGTTTAGAGTTAGGGTTAGGGTTAGGAATAGGGTTAGGGTTATATCACTTTTCAGTTTTCCTGTTATAATAATTGAACAGGTGACACTAATGTTTATTAGTTTACAAGGTTGTGCTTTGCTTTTCGGTTCTTTCATTCGAAACTTGTTCCTGTGCTGTACAGTGCAATATATCTCTTTTCAGTTTTCCTGTATTCCTAATTCAGCGAGCGACACACATGTGATTTAGTTTACAAATAGTGTTTTGCTTTTCTGTTCTTTCGTTCAAAACTTGTTCCTGTGCTGTATAGTGCGATATATCACTTTTCAGTTTTCCTGTTATAATAATTGAATGGGCGACACTTATGTGAATTAGTTTACAAAGTTGTGCTTTGCGTTTCTATTCTTTTGATGGAAAATTTTTCTGTGCCGTACAGAGTGAGATAACACTTTTCAGTTTTCCTTTATTCCTAATTGAGCGAGCGGCGACACATGTGATTCCGTTCAAAAGTAAGTATTGCTTTTTGTTCTTTCTTTCAAACTTGTTCCTGTGATGTACAGTGCAATATATCACTTTTCAGTTTTCCTTTATTCCTAATTGAGCAAGTGACACACAAGTGATTTAGTTTACAAAGTAGTGCTTTGCCTTCCTGTTCTTTAATTCGAAACTTGTTCCTGTGCTGTACAGTGCGATATATCACTTTTCAGTTTTCCTGTATTCCTAATTGAGCAAGCTACACACATGTGATTCCGTTTAAAAGTAGTGCTTTTCTTTTCTGTTCTTTAGCTGGAAACTTGTTCCTGTGCTGTACAGTGCCATATATCACATTTCAGTTTTCCTGTATTCCTAATTGAGTGAGCGACACGCATGTGATTTAATTTACAAAGTAGTGTTTTGCGTTTATGTTCTTTCGTTGAAAACTTGTTCCTATTAGGAAAAAGTTAGGGTTATTGTTAGGGTTCGTGTTAGGATTAGGGTTATGGTTAGAGTTAGGCTTAGCCTTAGGTTTAGGGTTACTTTAGGGTTAGGGTTAATGTTAGTGTTAGGGTTAGGGTTAGGGTTAGGGTTTCAGGTTGGGTTAGGGTTAGGGTTAGGCTTGGGTTAGGGTTAGGGTTAGGGTTAGCGTTAGGGTTATATCACTTTTCAGTTTTCCTATCATATTAATTGAACAGGCGACACATATGTTTATTAGTTTACAAAGTTGTGCTTTGCATTTCTGTTCTTTCTTTCGAAACTTGTTCATGTGCTGTACAGTGCGATATATCACTTTTTCAGTTTTCCTATATTCCTAATTTAGCTAGCAACACACATGTGATTTAGTTTACAAAGTAGTGTTTTGTGTTTTTGTTCTTTTGTTGAAAACTTGTTCCTATTTGGAAAAATTTAGGGTTGTTGTTAGGGTTAGGTTTAGGGTTAGGGTAAGGCTTAGGCTTAGGCTTAGGCTTAGGCTTAGGCTTAGGTTTAGGTTAATTTAATTCGGGTTATGGTTAGGGTTAGGGTTAGGGGTTAGGGTTAGGGTTAGGGTTATATTACTTTTCAGTTTTCCTGTTATAATAATTGAACAGGCGACACGTATGTTTATTAGATTACAAAGTTGTGCTTTACCTGCAAATTTCATGATTTCCTTATTTTTCATTGCTGAGTAATATTCCATTCTGTAGATGTACCACAATTTCTGCATCCATTCTTCAGTTGAGGGGCATCTGGGTTGTTTCCAGCTTCTGGATATTACAAATAAAGCTGCTACAAACATGGTTGAGCAAATGTCCTTTTTGTGTACTTGAGCCTCTTTTGGATATATGCCCAGGAGTGGTATGGCTGGATCTTGAGGAAGCGCTATTCCTAGTTGTCTGAGAAAGCGCCAGATTGATTTCCAGAGTGGTTGTACAAGTTTACATTCCCACCAGCAGTGGAGGAGGGTTCCCCTTTCTCCACAACCTCTCCAGCATGTGTTGTCACTTGAGTTTTTGATCTTGGCCATTCTCATGGGTGTAAGGTGAAATCTCAGGGTTGTTTTGATTTGCATTTCCCTAATGGCTAGTGAGGTTGAGCATTTCTTTAAGTGCTTCTCTGCCATTCGGTATTCCTCTACAGAGAATCCTCTATTTAGCTCTGTTCCCCTTTTTTTAAGTAGGTTACTTGGTTTGCTGCTTTTCAGCTTCTTTAGTTCTTTATATATACTTGATATGAGTCCTCTGTCAGATAAAGGGTGGGCGAAGATTCTTTCCCAATCTGTAGGAGGTCGCTTTGTTTTGATGACGGTGTCCTTTGCTTTGCAGAAGCTTTTCAGTTTCATGAGGTCCCATTTATTGATTGTTGCTCTTAGAGCCTGTGCTGTTGGGGTTCTGTTCAGGAAGTTTTCCCCTGTACCAATGAGTTCTAGGGTATTTCCCACTTTTTTTTTCAAGCCGATTTAATGTGTCTGGTTTTATGTTGAGGTCTTTGATCCACTTGGACTTCAGTTTTGTGCAGGGTGACAAGTATGGATCTATTTTCATTTTTCTACATGTAGACATCCAGTTGGACCAGCACCATTTGTTGAAGATGCTATCTTTTTCCATTGTATGATTTTTTGGCGTCTTTGTCAAATATCAGGTGTCCATAAGTGTATGGGTTTATTTCTGGGTCCTCTGTTCGGTTCCATTGATCCACCATTCTGTTTCTCTGCCAGTACCATGCAGTTTTTAAAACTGTTGCTCTATAGTACAACTTAAGATCAGGGATGGAGATACCTCCAGAAGATCTTTTATTGTAGAGGATTGTTTTAGCAATTCTGGGTTTATTGTTATTCCATATGAAGTTGAGAATTTTTCTTTCCAGATCTGTAAAGAATTGTGTTGGTAATTTGATGGGCATTGCATTGAATCTGTACATTGCTTTTGGTAAGATGCCCATTTTTACTATGTTAACCCTACCAAGCCATGAGCATGGGAGATCTTTCCATCTTCTCATATCTTCTTCTAATTCTTTCTTCAGAGATTTGAAATTTTTTTCATACAAGTCTTTGACTTCCTTGGTTAGGGTTACTCCGAGGTACCTTATGTCATTTGTGGCTATTGTGAAGGGTGTTGTTTCCCTAATTTCTTTCTCAGTGCTTTTGTCTTTTGAATACAGGAGGGCTACTGATTTTTTTGAGTTAATTTTGTATCCGGCCACTTTGCTGAAGGTGTTTATCAGCTGTAGGAGTTCCCTGGTAGAGTTTTTGGGTTCACTCACGTATACTATCATATCATCTGCAAATAGTGATAATTTGACTTCTTCCTTTCCAATTTGTATCCCCTTGATCTCCTTCAACTGTCTTATTGCTCTAGCAAGGACTTCCAGCACTATGTTGAAGAGATATGGAGAGAGTGGGCAGCCTTGTCTTGTCCCTGATTTCAGTGGGATTGCTTTAAGTTTCTCTCCATTCAGTTTGATGTTGGCTATAGGTTTGCTGTATATCACCTTTACTATGTTTAGATATGTGTCTTGTATCCCTGATCTCTCCAATACTTTAAACATGAATGGATGTTGGATTTTGTCAAAGGCTTTTTCAGCGTCTAGGGAGATTATCATGTGATTTTTTTCTTTCAATTTGTTAATATGGTGGATCACATTGATGGATTTCCGTATATTGAACCATCCCTGCATACCTGGGATGAAGCCTACTTGGTCATGGTGGATGATATCTTTGATGTGTTCTTGTATTGGTTTTATGCAGTATTTTGTTGACTATTTTTGCATCAATGTTCATAAGGGAGATTGGCCTGAAATTCTCTTTCTTTGTTGAGTCTTTGTGAGGTTTAGGTACCAAGGTGACTGTGGCTTCATAGAATGAGTTTGGTAATGCTCCTTCTGTTTCAATTTTGTGGAATAGTTTGAAGAGAGTTGGTGTTAGCTCTTCTTTGAATGTTTGGTAGAATTCTGCGCTGAAACCATCAGGTCCTGGGCTTTTTTTGGATCAATGACTGCTTCTATTTCCTTGGGGGATATAGGACTATTTAATTGATTTACCCTGTCCTGATTTAGCTTTGGTAAGTGGAATCGGTCAAGAAAATTGTCCATTTCATTTAAATTTTCAAATTTTGTTCCGTATAGACTTTTGAAGTAAGTCCTAATGATTTCTTGGATTTCCTCAGTGTCTGTAGTTATGTCCCCCTTTTCATTTCTGATTTTGTTCTTTTGGATGGTGTCTCGCTGCCTTTTAGTTAGCTTGGCTAAGGGTTTGTCGATCTTGTTGATTTTCTCAAAGAACAAGCTCTTGGTTTCATTGATTCTTTGAATTGTTTTATTTGTTTCAAATTGATTGATTTCACCCCTGAGTTTGATTATTTCCAGCCTTCTGCTCCTTCTTGGTGTGTCTGCTTCTTCTTTTTCTAGGGTTTTTAAGTGAGCCATTAAGTTGCTTGAATGTGCTGTCTCAAATTTCTTCTTGAAGGCACTTAGTGCTATGAACTTTCCTCTTAGCACTGCTTTCATTGTGTCCCACAATTTTGGGTATGTTGTGTATTCATTTTCATTGAGTTCTAGGAAGATTTTAATTTCTTTCTTTATTTCTTCCCTGACCCAGCTGTCTTTTAGTAGCAAGTTGTTCAGCTTCCATGTATGTGTAGGCTTTTTGCTATTTCTGTTGTTACTGAGGTCCAGCTTTATTCCTTGGTGATCTGACAGGATACAAGGGATTATTTCAATCTTCCTGTATTTGTTGAGGCTTACTTTGTGACCAACTATGTGGTCTATTTTGGAGAAGGTTCCATGAGGTGCTGAGAAGAAGGTAAATTCTTTTGTGTTTGGGTGTAGGGTTCTGTAAATGTCTGTTAGGTCCATTTGATTCATTACCTCTTTTAGAGATATTGTTTCTTTGTTTAATTTCTGTTTTGTTGACCTGTCCTTTGTTGAGAGTGGGGTGTTGAAATCTCCTACTATTAGTGTGTGGGGATCTATATGTGGTTTAAGTTTTATCAATGTTTCTTTCACAAATGTGGATGCCCTTGTATTTGGGGCATAGATGTTCAGGTTTGTGATGTCTTCTTGGTGGAATTTTTCCTTGATGAGTATGAAGTGTCCTTCCCCATCTCTTTTGATTAATTTTGGTTGAAAGACTATTTTATCAGATATTAGAATGGCTACTCCTGCTTGCTTCTTGGGTCCATTTGCTTGAAAATCCATCTTCCATCCCTTTACCCTCAGGTAATGTCTATATTTGTGTCTTAGGTGTGTTTCTTGTATACAACAAATTGCTGGGTTTTGTTTACACATCCATTCTGTTAGACTGTGTCTTTTATTGGAGAATTAAGTCCATTGATATTGAGAGAGAGTAATGACCAGTGGCTGTTAAATCCTTTGACTTTGATGTTGGCTGTAATCATCAGGTTGTGTGCTTGGTTGTTTTTTGCTTTACTGAAGTGAGGTTATTTATTTCCTGTGTTTTCTTGAATGTAGCTAGCTTTCTTGGGTTTTATTTTCCCTTCCAGTGTGTTCTGTAGTGCTGGATTTGTTTGTAGGTATTGTTGAAATTTGTTTTTGTCATTGAATATCTTGTTTTCTCCGTCTATGAGGACTGAGAGCTTGGCTGTGATGGCGGCAGAGACCTTCCGGGGAAAGACTGGGTGACCTGCGATCAGACCATAACCCTGCTTCCCTGTAGGGTCCCCCCACGACTGGGACTCCCAGTCTCAGGTACCCTTGTGCCCACGGATCAGCCTGGGAAAGTTCTCTGTGTGGTCCTCTCCAGACGGAAGTACTGTGTACTGGGGCGCACAGCTTGTCTGTTCCGCTGAGCTGAGGGCAAAGTTCTCTGCCCGCGGCAGGAGCTTGGCTGTGATGGCGGCAGAGACCTTCCGGGGAAAGACTTGGTGACCTGCGATCAGACCCACAACCCTGCTTCCCCGTGGAACTTGTTACTGTGATGTACAGTGTGATATATCACTTTTCAGTTTGCCTGTTATAATAATTGAACAGGCGACACGTATGTGAATTTGTTTACAAAGTTGTGCTTTGCTTTTCTGTTCTTTCATTCGAAACTTGTTCCTGTGCTGTACAGTGCGATATATCACTTTTCAGTTTTCCTGTAATAATAATTGAACGGACGACACGTATGTGAATTAGTTTACAAAGTTGTGCTTTGCTTTTCTGATCTTTCAATGAAAAGTTGTTTCTTTGCCGTACATTTTGATATATATCGCTTTTCAGTTTCCTGTATTCCTAATTGAGCGAGCAACACACATGTGATTTAGTTTACAAAGTAGTGCTTTGCGTTTCTGTTCTTCTGTTGGAAACTTGTTTCTGTGCTGTACAGTGTGATATATCACTTTTCAGTTTTCCTGTTATAATAACTGAACGGCTGAAACAAATGTGAATTAGTTTACAAAGTTGTGCTTTGCTTTTCTGATCTTTCGTTCGAAACTTATTCCTGTGCTGTACAGTGCGATATATCACTTTTCAGTTTTCCTGTTATAATAATTGAACGGGCGCCCCGTATGTGAATTAGTTTACAAAGTTGTGCTTTGCTTTTCTGATCTTTCAATGAAAAGTTGTTTCTTTGCCGTACATTTTGATATATCGCTTTTCAGTTTTCCTGTATTCCTAATTGAGCAAGCAACACACATGTGATTTAGTTTACAAAGTAGTGCTTTGCGTTTCTGTTCTTCTGTTGGAAACTTGTTTCTGTGCTGTACAGTGTGATATATCACTTTTCAGTTTTCCTGTTATAATAACTGAACAGCTGAAACAAATGTGAATTAGTTTACAAAGTTGTGCTTTGCTTTTCTGATCTTTCGTTCGAAACTTATTCCTGTGCTGTACACTGCGATATATCACTTTTCAGTTTTCCTGTTATAATAATTGAACGGGCGACACGTATGTGAATTAGTTTACAAAGTTGTGCTTTGCGTTTCTGTTCTTTAGATAGAAACTTGTTTCTGTGCCGTACAGTGCAAGATAACACTTTTCAGTTTTCCTGAATTCCTAATTGAGCGAGGGGCACTCATGTGATTTAGTTTACAAAGGAGTGCTTTGCGACTATGTTTTTTAATTGGAAAATTGTTCCTGTTAGGAACAAGTTAGGGTTAGGGGTTAGGGTTAGGGTTAGGGTTAGGGTTAGGGTTAGGGTTAGTGTTGGGTTAGGGTTAGGGTTAGGGTTAGGGTTAGGGTTAGGGTTAGGGTTAGGGTTAGGCTAGGTTAGGGTTAGGGTTAGGGTTAGGGATAGGGTTAGGTTAGGGTTAGGGTTTAGGGTTAGGGTTAGGGCTTAGGATTAGGTTAGGGTTATATCACTTTTCAGTTTTCCTGTTATAATAATTGAACGGGCGAAACGAATGTGAATTAGTTTACAAAGTTGTGCTTTGCATTTCTGTTCTTTCGATTAAAACTTGTTTCTTTGCCGTACATTTCGATAGATCGCTTTTCAGTTTTCCTGTATTCCTAATTGAGCGAGCGACACACATGTGATTTAGTTTACAAAGTAGTGCTTTGCCTTTCTGTTTTCCGTTGGAAACTTGTTTCTCTGCTGTACAGTGTGATATATCACTTTTCAGTTTTCCTGTTATAATAATTGAACGGCCGACACACGAATGTGAATTAGTTTACAAAGTTGTGCTTTGCTTTTCTGATCTTTCCTTGAAACTTATTCCTGTGCTGTACAGTCGATATATCACTTTTCAGTTTTCCTTTATAGTAATTGAACTTGCAACACATATGTGAATTAGTTTACAAAGTTGTGCTTTGCGTTTCTGTTCTTTAGATAGAAACTTTCTGTGCCATACAGTGCGATATGACACTTTTCATTTTCCTGTATTCCTAATTGAGAGATCGACACACATGTGATTCCGTTTAAAAGTAGTGCTTTGCTTTTTTGTTCTTTCGTTCGAAACTTGTTCCTGTGCTGTACAGTGCGTTATATCACTTTTCAGTTTTCCTGTATTCCTAATTGAGCGAGTGGTACTCATGTGATTTATTTTAAAAGGAGTGCTTTGCGTTTATGTTCTTTCGTTGGAAAATTGTTCCTATTAGGAACAAGTTAGGGTTAGGGTTAGGGTTAGGGTTAGGGTTAGGTTAGGGTTAGGGTTAGGGTTAGGGTAGGGTTAGGGTTAGAGTTAGGGTTAGGGTTAGGGTTAGGGTTAGGGGCTTAGGGTTAGGGTTATATCACTTTTCAGTTTTCCTGTTATAATAATTGAACAGGCGACATGTATGTGAATTAGTTTACAAAGTTGTGCTTTGCATTTCTGTTCTTTCAAATAAAACTTGTTTCTTTGCCGTACTTTTCGATATATCACTTTTCAGTTTTCCTGTATTCCTCATTGAGCAAGCAACACATGTAATTTAGATCACTAAGTAGTGCTTTGCTTTTCTGTTCTTTCGTTGGAAACGTGTGACTGTGCTGTACCAGTGCGTATATATCACTTTTCATTTATCATTATATAATAATTGAACAGGCGACACGTATGTGAATTAGTTTAGAAAGTTGTGCTTTGCATTTCTGTTCTTTCGATGGAAACTTGTTTCTGTGCCGTACAGTGCGAGATAACACTCTTCTGTTTTCCTGTATTCCTAATTTAGCGAGCAACACACATGTGATTTAGTTTACAAAGTAGTGCTTTGATTTTGTTTTTTCATTGGAAACTTGTTCCTGTGCTGTACAGTGCAATATATCACTTTTCAGTTTTCCTTTATTCCTAATTGAGCGAGTGACACACATGTGTTTTAGTTTACAAATTAGTGCTTTATGCGTTTATGTTCATTAGTTGGAAACTTGTTCCTGTTAGGAACAAGTTAGGGTTTAGGTTAGGGTTAGGGTTAGGGTTAGGGTAGGTTTAGGTTTAGGGTTAGGGGTTACGGTTAGGTGTTAGAGTTAATGTTACGGTTAGGGTTAGGGGTTAAGGTTAGGTTAGGGTTATGGTTATGGTTATGGTTAGGTTATATCACATTTCAGTTTTCCTGTTATAATAATTGAACAAGCGTACGTATGTGAATTAGTTTACAAAGTTGTGCTTTGCGTTTCTGTTCTTCTGTTGGAAACTTGTTTCTGTGCTGTACAGTGTGATATATCACTTTTCAGTTTTCCTGTTAGAATAATTGAACGGGCGACAATGATGTGAATTAGTTTACACAGTTGTGCCTTGCGTTTCTGTTCTTTCGATGGAAACATGTTTCTGTGCCATACAGTGCGAAATAACACTTTTCAGTTTTTCTGTATTCCTAATTGAGCAAGCAACACACATGAGATTTAGTGTACAAAGTTGTGCTTTGCTCTTATGT
>JAEOAE010003170.1:0-58329 GCA_036365155.1 Meriones psammophilus | reverse complement strand
ACCCACCCCATTTTTTAAATAGCCTCTGGGTAGCTAACCTCAGCATGCCAATGTGGGCAATGCAGATAGGTCCACATACATGGAAGCAAGCCAGATCCTCAGCCTTAGCCAAATGGAGAGCACTTCACCATCAGGAAGGTGGAAGGCAGAAACCACCCATCTTTCAGGCGTGGTATTACAGCTCTCACAGTTCTCCTGTTTTTGTTTTGGGACGCATCAGGCGTTATAGAGGTCTGATCTCTGATATTAGAAATAAATTGGGACTTTGTACTGATGTTCATTTAGGTGTCATCCACCTAAAGAGCATCAGACCCTGGCCTGATACTTTTTCTCAGAGGCGGGACTGGGGCATCAACCCGCATGCAATCAGACATGCTCTCTCTGGGTCCAAAGCTGCTGACCCTGAGTGCAGTGCTTAGCCTCGCATCCTGAGCGAATTTTTTTGGCTTTTTATGGTAGCCAACCATGCTTGGGGAGACTGTCCTGCTTCAATGGCTGTAAAGGCCTGAATGGTCATGGCTGCATTACGCTGTTGTGAGACTCTAATCTTGCATATATACCACAGGCAAACCAAGGTGACCAACACCAGAAGGCCTGATAATGCCCCATGCCCGCCCATTCCTTCAGATGATTCATGGCTGCAGCAATCCATGATGATAATCCTGTGGCTAGTCCCAAGTCCACTCTGGTAGAATTTACCATGACAATGGCCACTCAGCTGCTCCATCGTAGTATCGAATTCTCCAGTCCAATTACCTAAAATATAGCTAGACAATTGTTTAGACAGATTTGCAGCACAGGAAAAATTCATGTTGTATGCTAGTGACACAAAGTCCAGCATACTTCACTGACAGCCAAGTTGAGCGATTTGCCATAGGGTATCAATTTGCTCCTGCACGAGGTCAAACCTCTGATTGAACACCATCAAACGTCCTTTAGTTGGAGCATTAATTCATTTGTACATCTAAGGCATGAGCTACATTGGCTAAAAGGTTATTCAGGGTCTGGAGCAGTCTGCCCAGTATGACTCATGGCTAATGCCGTGGTGGTAGCTCCAACAGCCACAATGATGGCAGTAACAATGGCAGCTGTAATTCCAAGATCCCTTTTCTGTCTGAAGAGAGTCATAGCGTGAGGGCATCAACGGGCACAGGCACCCAGCGAGGCATGTGAGTAACCAGCTAGTAAATTTACTAGCATTACAGCATTGTGCAAAAAGCAAGTATCATTACCACAATTACTTTGGCCTATCTGGCTAATAATGAATAAAAATGGGGATATAAAACAAACAGGTGTGGGCTTATAGGAAATATTATGAGAAGCCTTAACCCCTCGTTGGAACATCCTGCATCAGTTCTAGAACTAGCAGTGGTGGTGTCCGAGGTCTGAGTAGGTTCAGGAGACCATTGCCCCCAGGGGCGACGTGCTCCATGTAAATTAACTAACTCCATGTTTTCTCCACTTTTGAAAGTCATTTAACGTTCTTAAATTATTTTTTTTTTTTTTTTAAATTTTTCATCAATTACACTTTATCACTTCTGCATCCCCATAAGCCCCTCCCTCCCCTCCCAATCCCACCTCCCTCCTCCCCCTCTGCATGCATGCCACTCCCAAGTCCACTGATAGGAGGTTCTCCTCCCTTCTGATCCTAGTCCATCAGTTCACATCAAAAAAGTGGCTGCATTGTCCTCTACTATGGCCTGGTAAGGCTGCTCCTCCTCAGGAGGAGGTGACTAAAGAGCAGGCCAGCTGATTATGTCAGAGGCAGTCCCTCTTCACATTACTATGTAACCCAATTGACTCTGAACTGCCCTGGGCCACATCTGTGCAGGGGTTCTGGGTTATCTCTATGAATAGTCCTTGGTTGGAGCATGAGTCTCTGGGAAGTTCCTGTGTTCAAATTTTCTGTTCTGTTGCTCTCCTTGTGGAGACCCTGTCCTCTCCAGCTCTTACTCTTTCCCAGTTCTACATAAAATCCATTCACTCTGCCCAACAGTTGCCCATCAGGCTTAGCATCTGCTTTGATAGTCTGTAGGGCAGAGGCTTTCAAAGGCCCTCTGTGGTAGGTCCTCCAGGTTGTTTCCTGTTTTCTTCTTTCTGATGTCCATCCTCTTTGCCTTCCGGATGGGGGATTAGACATTTTAGTTATGGTCTTCTTGCTTAGCAGAACTCCAACAGCACAGGCTCTAAGAGCAACAATCAATAAATGGGACCTCATGAAAGTGAAAAGCTTGCAAAAAAAAGGACACTGCTCATCAAAACAGTTTATCTCCTACAGATTGGGAAAAGAATCTCACCAACCCTTTATCTGACAGAGGACTCATATCAAGTATATAAAGAACTAAAGAAGCTGAAAAGCAGCAAACCAAGTAAACTCCACTTAAAAATGGGGGAATAGAGCTAAACAGAGAATTTTCTGTAGAGGAATACCGAATGGCAGAGAAGCACTTAAAGAAATGCTCAACCTCACTAGCCATTAGGGAATGCAAACAAAAACAACCCTGAGATTTCACCTACACCCATGAGAATGGCCAAGATCAAAACTCAAGTGACAACACATACTAGAGTGGTTGTGGAGAAAGAGGAACCTTCTCCACTGCTGGTGGAATGTAAAACTTGTACAACCACTGGAAATCAATCTGGCATTTTCAGACAACTAGAATAGTGCTTCCTACCATCCAGCCATACTAACTCTAGGCATATATCCAAAAGAGGCTCACACACAAAAAGGAAATTTGCTCAACCATGTTCAGAGAAGCTTTATTTGTATTAGCCAGAAGCTGGAAACAACCCAGATGCCCTCAACTGAAGAATGGATGCAGAAAATGTGGTACATCTACACAATGGAATATTACTCAGCAATGAAAAAATGAGGAAATCATGAAATTTGCAGGTAAATGGTGGGATCTGAAAGGATCATCCTGAGTGAGTTGTCCCAGAAAAAAGAAACACATGGTATATAATTACTCATATAGACATACAAAATAGGACAAACCCACTAACACCTGTGCATCTAAAGAAACCAAGCATTTCTGTTCTTTCGATGGAAACTTGTTTCTCTGCCTTTTACAGTAGATAACACTTTCAGTTTTCCTGTATTGCAGTTTATTCAGAACCTTGAACAATCATCTGACCCTGGGGAAAGCCAGCCCACAGCTTAAATAGCCTCTGGGTAGCTAACCCCAGCATGCCACGTGGGCAATGCAGATAGGTCCACATACATGGAAGCAAGCCAGATCCTCAGCCTTAGCCAAATGTGGAATTGTTTGTGACAGAGAGCACTCACCATCGGGAAGGTGGAAGGCGAAACCAGCTCCATCTTTCAGGGCATAGCATTACGCAGCTTCTACAGTTCCCCCTTTTGTTTTAGACGATCAGGCAAGAGTAGAGGTCTGATCTCTGATATTAGAAATAAAATTGGGACTTTGTACTGATGTTCATTTAGGTGTCATCCACCCAAAGAGCATCAGACCCGTCTGATACCTTTTCTCAGAGGCGACCTGGGGCATCAACCCGCATGCAATCAGACATGCTCTTCTTGGGGTCCAAAGCAGCTGACCCTGAGTGCAGTGCTTAGCCTCACATCCTGAGTGTAACATTTTAGCTTTTATGGTATCCAACCATGCTTGGGGAGAATGTCCTGCTTCAATGGCTGTAAAGGCCTGAATGATCATGGCTGCATCACACTGTTGTGAGACTCTAATCTGCATATATACCACAGGCAAAACCAAGGAGACCAACACCAGAAGGCCTGATAACGCCCCATGCCCGCCCATTCCTTCAGATGATTCATGGCTGCAGCAATCCATGATGATAATCCTGTGGCTAGTCCTGTGTCCACCTGGTAGAATTTACTGTGACAATGGCCACCTCAGCTGCTCCATCATAGTATCGAATTCTCCAGTCCAATTACCTAAAATATAGCTTGACAAATTGTTTAGACAGATTTGCAGCACAGAAAAATTCTCATGTTATATGCCAGTGACTCAAAGTCCAGCATATTTTCACGCTTTACTGTTCTTTCGATGGAAGCACTTCCTGTGCTGTAGAGGTCGATGTATTGCTTTTCAGGTTCCGTATTCCTAATTGAGTGAGCGACACACATGTGATTTAGTTTACAAAGTAGTATTTTTATGCTTCTGTTCTTCTGTTGGAAACTTGTTTCTGTGTTGTACAGTGTGATATATCACTTTTCAGTATTCCTGTTATAATAATTGAACGGTGACATATATATGAATTAGTTTACAAAGTTGTGCTTGTGTTTCTGTTCTTTCAATGGAAACTTGTTTCGTGCCATAGAGTGCAGATAACACTTTCAGTTTTCCTGTTATAATAATTGAACAGGCAACACGTAATGTGAATTAGTATACAAAGTTGTGCTTTTCGCTTCTGTTCTTTCAATGGAAAGCAGGTTCCTGTGCTGTACAGTTCAATATATCACTTTTCAGTTTTCCTGTTATAATAATTGAATGGGCGCACATATGTGAATTAGTTTACAAAGTTGTGCTTTGTGTTTCTGTTTTTTTCGATGGAAACTTGTTTCTGTGCCATAGAGTGCGAGATAACACTTTCAGTTTCCTGTATTCCTAATTGGAGCGAGCTTTGCCACAATATGTGATTCCATTTAAAAAGTAGTGCTTTGCTTTCCTGTTCTTTTGTTGAAACTTGTTCCTGTGCTGTACAGTTCATTATATTTCTTTTCAGTTTTCCTGTATTCCTAATTGAGTGAGCTGCACACATGTGATTTTAGTTTCAAAGTAGTGCTTTGCATTTATGTTCTTTTGCTGGGAAACTTGTTCTGCTTTAGGAAATGCTAGGTTAGGTTAAGGGAGCAGGTTAGGTTTAGGGACTTTAGGTTACGTTAGTTAGGTTAGGTTAGGGCTTGGCTGCAGGATTAGGGTGATATCACTTCAGTTTTCCTGTTATAATAATTGAACAGGCAAACACGAATGTGTATTAGTTTACAAAGTTGTGCTTTGAGTTTCTGTTCTTTCAATGGAAACTACTTTCTTTGCTGTACATTTCCGGGATATCCCTTTCAGTTTCCTGTATTCCTAATTGAACAGGCAACACACATGTGATTTAGTTTACAAGTTGGGCTTATGCGCTTGTTCTTCTCGATGGAAACTTGTTTCTGTGTCGCACAGTGCAAGATAGCACTCTTCAGTTTTCCTGTTTTCCTATTTGAATGTTTACACCACATGTAATTCCGCTTTTTAAAAGTATTGCATTGCTTTCCTGTTCTTTGTATGAAACTTGTTCCTGTGCTGTACAGCACGCTATAATACTTTCAGTTTTCTTGTATTCCTAATTGAGAGAGAGGCACACATGTGATTTAGTTTAAAAGTAGTGCTTTGTGTTTATGTTTTTTTCGAAAACTTGTTCCTGTTTTAGGAACAGTTGCGGTTATGGTTAGGTTAGGGGTTACAGGGTTAGGGCATGGGGTTGAGAGTTAGGGCCTTACACATAGGCTGATTAGTGTTAGGTTAGGTTAGATTATATCACTTTCAGTTTTTTTGTTGGAAACTTGAACAGGCAAATAGGAATGTGAACTAGTTTTACAAAGTAGTGCATTGTGTTTCTGTTCATTTGTTAGGAAACTTGTTCCTCTTAGGAACAAGTTAGGTTAGATTTAGGTTAGGCTTAGGTTAGGTTAGGTTAGGCACATAGGTTAGGTTAGGTTAGCTTAGATTAGGTTAGGCTAGTTTAGCTTAGGTTAGGTTATGAAAAGGTTTTTGGCTGCATATTTACTATATTGCCAGTTTTCCTGCATTCCTAATTGAGCGAGCAACACATGTTTCATTCCGCTTAAAAGTAGTGCTTTGCTTTTCTGTTCTTTTGTTCAAAAACTTGTTCCTGTTCCTGTGCTGCAGCAAGATTTTATCACTTTTCAGTTTTCCCTGTATTCCTAATTGAGCAAGTGGAAACACATGTAATTAGTTTACAAAAGTAGTGCTTTGTATTTATGTTCTTTTGTAATTGGAATCTTGTTCCTGTCAGGAACAGTTAGGTTAGAAGTAGAGTAGGGTAGGCTTCTAGGTAGGGGTTACTGTTAGGCTAGGTTATTGAGGGTCGGGGCTTAGGTTGGGATTAGGGTTATAACACTTTTAGTTTTCCTGTTATAATAATTGAATGGGCTTAATACGTATGTAAATTATTTTACTAATTTGTGCTTATGCTTGTTCTTCGAGAAAACTTTTATTGTGCCGCATAGCGAGATAACACTTCTTCAGTTTCCTGTATTCTTAATTGAGCGATCAACATACATGTGATTCTGTTTAAAAGTAGTGCTTTGCTTTTTCTGTTCTTTTTGCTCAAAACTTTCCTGTGTTGTAGAGCCACATCACATTTCAATTTTCCTGTTGGTAAATGACATTGAAACATGGGATTTATTTTACAAAAGTAGTGCTTTATGCTTATTTTCTTCTCAGAAATTTGTTTCTGGTCTGTACAGTGTGATATAACTTTTCAGTTTTCCTTTATAATAATTGAATGGGCAACACGTATGAAGTAGTTTACAAAGTTGTGTTTACGCTTGTCTACGATGGAAACTTGTTCCTGCTAGAACATGTTAGTGTTAGGTTAGTTAGGCTAGGTTAGGGTTAAAGAAGAATAGGTTAGGGTTTAGGGCCTAAAGGGTTAGGTTATATCACTCATCATTTTCCTATTATAATAATTGAACAGGTGATACGAATGTGTGAATTAGTTTACAAAGTTTTGTTTTGTGTTTCTGTTCCTTTAGACGGAAGCAGGTTCCAGTTCTATATATCACTTTTCAGTTTTCCTGTTATAATAATTGAATGTGGGTGACATGTATGTGAATTATTTATAAATGTTATGCTTTATGCATTTTGTTCTTTGATGAAAAGTTGTTTTTTGCTATACATTGATATATCGCATTTCCAGTTTTCAGGAATTCTAATTGAGCAGAGTGGTACATATGTGATTTAATTTACAAAAGTAGTGCCGCGCTATGTTCCTTGAATTGGAAACTTATCCTGTGCTGTGCAGTGTGATATATCACTTTTCAGTTTTCCTTTTTAATAACTGAATAGGCGACACATATGTAATCAATTCACAGGTTGTGCTTTGCTTCTGTTCTTTCGCTTGAAACTTGTTCCTGTGCTGTACAGTGATAACACTTTCAGTTTTCCTGTTATAATAAATTGAACGGCAAACATGTATGGATTTTGTTTACAAAGTAAGCAGCTGCTTGCTGTTCTTTCAATGGAAACTTGTTCCTGTGTTGTACAGGTGCTTTATATCACTTTTCAGTTTTCCTGTTATAATAATTGAATGGGCAAATACATATGGCAATTAGTTTGCCAAAGTAGTGTTTTGAGTTTATTTTCTTTCCATGGAAATTTGTTTCCTGTGCTGTACAGTTCGATATATCACTTTTTCAGTTTTCCTGTTATAACAATTGAAAAGGCTACACGCATGTAAATTAGTTTCATAAAGCTGTGCTTTTATGCTTCTTTCTTTTGATGGAAAACTTGTTTCTGTGCCCAACAGATAACACCTTCAGTTTTCCTGTATTCCTAATTGAGTTTGCCACACACATGTGATTCCGCTTAGCTAGTGCTTTTGCTTTTCTGTTCTTTAGGCCAAACTTGTTCTTGTGCTGCACAGCACTTTATCTTTCTAGTTTTCCTGCATAACCATTGAGAGAGGTGATACACAAATGTGATTTAGTTTATAAAGCTGTGCTTTGTGTTTATGTTCTTTTCGATGGAAAACTTAAATTCCAGTTAGAAATATCACTTTCAGCTTTCCTTGTTATAGGTTTGAATTAGGATTAGTGATGTGGTTTAGTTTACAACAGCTTTGCATTTATGTTCTTTTCGTTGGAAACTTGTTTTGCTAGGAACAAGTTATATCGATTTTCAGTTTTAGGTTAGAATTCTAGGCCAGGGTTCAGCTGTGAATGGCACAAAAATGTGGCTTTAGTTTACGTTGAAAAGGGTTGTTTGGTTAGGTTTATGTTCCTTGAGTGAGGGTTGAAACTTATTTTCCTGTATTCTAATGTTATAGTGAACAGGCAATGTGAATGTGAAGTAGTTTACTTTGCTTTTGCTTCTGTTCTTTGATGGAAACTTGATTCTGTGCCGTAAAATGAGTCATGACACATTCAATTTTCAGTTTAGTGCTTTTAAAGTTGTCAAACTTGTTCCTGTTAGCTTTACAAAGATGTATATCAATTTTCAGTTTTCCTGAAACTTGTTCCTGTGCTGTACAGTGTGATATATACTTTTCAGTTTTCCTTTGTTTAATAATTGAACTATGGTTAAACATGTATGTGAATTAGTTTACAAAGGTGTAAATTGGGCTTCTTTTCATGGAAAACTTGTTTAGTGTTAGTGTGCAGGGGCTAGTTTTATATCACTTTCAGTTTTCCTGTTATAATAATTGAATGGGCAAACATATGGCAAATTAGTTTAAAAAGTTGTGCTTTGAGTTTCTGTTTCCATGTTCAAAACTTATTCCTGTGTGCTGTACAGTTCTTATATCACTTTTCAGTTTTCCTGTTATACTAATTGAACAGGCGACACATATCAAATTAGTTTAAGAAGAAGTGCTTTATGCTTTCTTTTCATTTGATGGAAACTTGTTTCAGTGTTGTACAGTGGGAGATAAACACTTTTCAGTTTTCCTGTATTCCTAATTGAGCGAAACACACATGTGGTTTATTTTACAAAATAGTGCTTTGCTTTTATGTTCTTTTGTCAAACTTGTTCTGTGCTGAACAGCGCTATATCTCTCTCTTTTCAGTTTTCCTGCATTCCTAATTGAGAGAGTGGTACAAATGTGATTTAGTTTATAAAAGTAGTGCTTTGTGTTTATGTTCTTTCGATGGGAACTAGTTCCTGTTAGGAACAAGAGTTAGATTAGGTTAGGTTAGGTTAGGATTAGGATTAGTTAGGGTTAGGTTAGGCTAGTTTTAGTGTTAGGTTAGGCTTAGAGTTAGGGTTAGGGTTAGGTTATATCACTTTTCAGTTTTCCTGTTATAATAATTGAACAGGCATCACGAATGTGAATTCGTTTGCAAAGTTGTGCTTTATGCTTTCTGTTCTTTGATGAAAAAACTGTTTTTTGCTATACATTTAGATATATCGTTTTTCAGTTTTCCTGTATTCCCACTGAGCGAGTGACACAAATGTGATTTATTTACTAAGCAGTGCTTTGCTTTCTGTTCTTCCGTTGGAAACTTGTTCCTGTGATGTACAGTGTGAATATATAACTTTTCAGTTTTCCGCCTTATGATAATAATAACGGGGAGCTTTTTGCGCAGTGCTTTGTAGTGAATTAGTTTACAAAGATGTGCTTTAGTTTTCGCTATTTCGTTGGAAACTTGTTTGCTGTACAGTTCGATTATATACTTTTCAGTTTTCCTGTTTTAATAATTGAACAGGCAATACTTAAAATGTGAATTAGTTTACAAGGTTGTAAATTTGTGTTCTCCTGTTCTTTTTATTGGAAACTTGTTTCTGTGCTGGAGCGTGATATATCACTTTTCCGCTTTAGGCTGTAATCCTAATTGAGTTTAGGCCCGCACATAGTTTACAAAGTGTGATTTGTGTTTAAAAGTTGATTGGAAAATTTTTCCTGTTTCTGTTCTTTGTTCGAAACTTGTTCCTGGTTAGCTGTACAGTGCATTATATCACTTTCAGTTTTCCTGTTATAATAATTGAACAGGCAACATGAATGTGAATTGTTTAAAAGAAGTGCTTTATGCTTTTCTGTTCTTTTGATGGAAACTTGTTTCTGTGTCGCACAAGAGTCATATCACTTTCAGTTTTCCTTGCATTCTAATTTGAGCGAGCCACACATGTGATTTAGTTTACAAATAGTGCTTTGCTTTTCTGTTCTTTTGTTCAAACCTGTTCCTCTGCTGTACAGTGCAATATATCACTTTTCAGCTTAGGTATTCCTAATTGAGCTTAGGACACATTATGTGATTTAGTTTAAAAGGGCGCTTGTAGGAAACAAGTTACAGTTATGGCGTAGGTTAGGTTAGAAGAGGTGAGGTTGCTAGGGGTTAGGTTGTCAGGGCTAGGGTAAGGTTAGGTTAGGTTAGGGCTTAGTTAGGTAAGAGCTATATCACTTTCAGTTTTCCCGTTATAATAATTGAACAGGGCAAATATGAATGTGAACCAGTCGTACAAAGTTGTGCTTAAGTGTCTCTGTTCTTTTTTGATGGAAACTTGTTTTTGTGCTGCACAATGAGTCAATCACTTTCAGTTTTCCTGTTATTCCACTGAACAGGCCACACACATGTGATTTAGCTTAAAAGTAGTGTTTGCTTTTCTGTTGTTTTGATGGAAACTTGTTCTATACCTTACAGTGCAATATAAACACTTCAGCTCTTCTGCATTCCTAATTGAGCTTGAAGCACACATGATTTGATTTAGTTTAAAAATAGTGATTTGCTTTTCTGTTCTGTTCCTTTAGGTTGAAGTTGTCAAAAGGGTAAGAGTGCACTTACAGTGTTAGTGTTAGGTTATCTTAGGATTATAGTTTTCAGTTTTCCTGTTATACTAATTGAGAGTGGCAACAATGTGATTTAGTTTACAAATAGTGCTTTGTGTTTATGTTCTTTATTGGAAAACTTGTTCCTGTGGAAAATCACTGTTCCGTTTCCTGTAATCCTAATTGTTTAGCCGACTAGGTGTAGCGCATTTAGCTTTACAAAGTAGTGCTTTGTGGTCTCTTGTTGAAAAGGCAAGTGTTATGGAATGCTAGGTTAAAGTTAGGCTTAGTTAGGGTTAGGCCAGGTTAGGCCAGGGGTAGGGTTAGGGTTATATCACTTTCAGTTTTCCTGTTATAATAATTGAACAGGCAACATGAATGTGAATTAGTTTACAAAGTTGTGCTTTGCTGCTTCGTTCTTTGATGGAAACTTGTTTCTGTGCCGGTACGATTTGATATATCACTTTATTTTCCTGTATTCCTATTTGAGTTTTTGACAACATGTGATTTAGTTTAAAATGGTGTGCTTATTTTTTCTGTTCTTTTGTTGGAAACCTGTTCCTCTGATGTACAGGCATATATCACTTTTCAGTTTTCCAGTATAATTGAACGATTTTACAGATGTAATTTAGTTTAATTAGTTTACTTTGTAGGAACAAGATGTAGGTTAGGTTTATGCTTAGGTAGGGTTCAGGCTAGAAAGGCTTTAGTTTAGGGTGTGCTAGTTAGGTTATGGTTAGGTTAAGAGATTATATCACTTTTCAGTTTTCCTGTTATAATAATTGAACAGGCAACACTTATGTGAATTAGTTTACAAAAAGTTGTGCTTTTTGTGCTTTCTGTTCTTTATTGGAAACTTGTTTCGTGCCATACAGTGCTAGATAACACTTTCAGTTTTTCCCTGTAATCCTAATTGAGCGAAAGTGACACACATGTGATTCCATTTAAAAGTAGTGCTTTTGCTTTTCTGTTCCTTTTGTTTGAACTTGTTCCTCTGCTGTCTACAGTGCATTATATCACTTTCAGTTTTCCTGAATTCCTAATTGAGCGAGCGACACATATTTCATTCCGCTTAAAAGTAGTGATTTGCTTTTCTGTTCTTGATGTTCAAAACTTTGAAGTGCTGTACAGGGTTATATCACTTTCAGTTTTCTCCTGTATTCCTAATTGAGCTGATGCACACATGTGACCCAGTTTACAACAGTGCTTTGCATTTATGTTCTTTTTGTTGGGAAACCTGTTCCCTGCTAGGCCAAGGCCAGGCAGGGCTAGGGTAGGCCAGGGGTTAGGTTGTGCCAGGCTATGCTTAGGTTGTGGTAGTGGTTAGGCTAGGTTATAGGGATAGGGCAAATGTTATGATAACAGGCAGGGTTAATGTGAATTAGTTTAGAAAGGGCTTATGCCTGTTTGCCAGGGGAAAGGCTAGGGGCTTAGGTAGGGTTAGGCTATATCACCTTTCAGTTTTCCTGTTATAACACTGAACAGGCAAAGATGAATGTGAAGTAGTTTTACAAAGTTGTGCTTTGCTTCTGTTCTTTTGATGGAAACTTGTTCCAGTGCCGCATAATGAGTCATTTATCACATTTCAGTTTTCCTGGTATTGCTAATTGAGCAAGAGCCACAACATGTGAAATTAGCCAAAGTAGTAGTGCTTTGCTTTCTTTTTCTGCTTCAAACTTGTTCCTGTACTGTGCAGTGCAATATATCACATTTCAGTTTACCTGTATTCCTAATTGAGCGAGCAAGGACACATGTGATTTAGTTTACAAAGTAGTGCTTTGTAGAAACAAAGGTTAGGGAACAAGTTAGGTTAGGTTAGGCTCAGGCTCAGGTTAGGCTAGGTAGGGTTAGGGTTAGGTTAGGCTCTGGGGTAAGGGTTAGGTTAGGGTTAGTGTTAGTGTTAGGTTAGGTTAGGATTATATCACTTTTCAGTTTTCCTGTTATAATAATTGAACAGGCAACACATATTTGAATTAGTTTACAAAGTTGTGCTTGTGTTTGTGTTCTTTATTGGAAACTTGTTTATGTGCTGTACAGTTTAGTATATATCACTTTTCCGCTTTTCCTGTAATCCCAATTGAACGGCAACACATGTGATTCCATTACAAAAGCAGTGCTTTTTGCTGTTCTTCTGCTCGATGGAAACTTGTTACCTTGCCGTACAGTGGGAGATATACACTTTTCAGTTTTCCTGTATTCCTAATTGAACAGTGACACACATGATTTAGTTACAAAAGTAGTGCTTATGCTTATGTGTTCTTTGGATGTAAACTTATTCTGTTCAACAGTGGACAACACTAGTTTTCCTGTTAGTAGGGTTAACGGCTTAGGCTGGGTTAGGGGTTAGCTTGCCTTCTGTTCTTTTTTAAACTTTTCTGTTTTTGTTAGGTTAATGATTAGGTTAAAATAGGTTTAGGGCAGGGTATGAAGGTTAGTTTAGGGCAAAGTTGTGTAAAAGATGTTTAGGTTACAAGTAGGAATACAGGGAAACTGTATTCACATATGTGATGCCCATTCAATTATTATAACAGGAAAACTGAAAAGTGATATATCGCACGACGTAAAGCACAGGAACAAGTTTCCAACGAAAGAACAGAAAAGCAAAGCACTACTTTGTAAACTAAATTACATGTGTGTCTCTGCTCAATTAGAATACAGGGAAACTGAAAAGTGTTATCTCAAACTTTACGGCACAGCAACAAGTTTCCATTGAAAAACAGAAACGCAAAGCACAACTTTGTAAACTACTTCACATACCTGTCGCCCTTTCAATTATTATAACAGGAAAACACAAAAGTGATATATCGCACTGTATAGCACAGGAACAAGTTTCCATCGAAAAGAACAGAAAAGCAAAGCAGTTCTTTGTAAACTAAATCACATGTGTGTGGCTTGCTCAATTAGGAATACAGGAAAACTGAAAAGTGATATATTTCGCACTCTACAGCACAGGAACAAGTTTCCAACGAAAGAACAGAAAAGCAAAGCACTACATTGTAAACTAAATTACATGTGTGTCGCTCGCTCAATTAGGAATACAGGAAAACTGAAAAGTGATATATCACACTGTACAGCACAGGATCATGTTTCAAAAGAAAGAACAGAAAAGCAAAGCACTACTATGTGAATTGTGTCGCATTTGTGTCGTTTGCTAAATTAGGAATACAGGAAAACTGAAATGTGTTATCTCGCAGTGTATGGCACAGAAACAAGTTTCCATCGAAAGAAGAGAAACGCAAAGCACATCTTTGTAAACTAATTCAAATACGTGTCGCCTGTTTAATTATTATAACAGGAAAACAGAAAAGTGATATAACCCTAATCCTAACCCTAACACCCTAACTAAACCCTAACATTAACCCTAACTTGTTCTGAACAGGAACAAGTTTCCAACCCAAGAACATAAACGCAAAGCACTACTTTGTAAACTAAATCACATGTGTGCCTCCTGCTTAATTAGGAATACAGGAAAACTGAAAAGTGATATATCGCACTGTACAGCACAGGAACAAGTTTCGAACTAAAGAACAGAAAGGCAAAGCACTACTTTGTAAACTAAATCACATGTGTATCTCTCCCTCAATTAGGAATACAGGAAAACTGAAAGGTGTTATCTCGCACTGTACGGCAAACAAACAAGTTTTCATCGAAAGAACAGAAACGCAAAGCACAACTTTGTAAACTAATTCACATTCGTGTCGCCTGTTCAATTATTATAACAGGAAAACTGAAAAGTGATATAACACTAACCCTAACCCTACCCTAACCCTAAACATAACCCTAACCGTAACCCTAACCCCCTAACCCTAACCCTAACCATAACCCTACCCTAACCCTAAACATAACCTAACCCTAACCCCTAACCCTAACACTAACCCTACCCTAACCCTAAACCTAACACTAACCCTAACCCTAACCCCTAACCTTAACCCTAACCCTAACCCTACCCTAACCATAACACTAACCCTAATGCTAACTTTTTCCTAACAAGAATAAGTTTACATCCAAAGAACATAAACGCAAAGCACTACTTTGTAAACTAAATCACATGTGTGTCACTAGCTCAATTAGGAATACAGGAAAACTGATAAGTGATATATCGCACTGTAGAGCAGAGTAACAAGTTTCGAACGAAAGAACAGAAAAGAAAGCACTACTTTTAAATGGAATCACATGTGTGTCGCTCGCTCAATTAGGATTACAGGAAAACGGAAAAGTGATATATCGCACTGTACAGCACAGGAACAAGTTTCCAATAAATGAACAGAAACACAAAGCACAACTTTGTAAACTAATTCACATAAGTGTTGCCTGTTCAATTATTATAACAGGAAAACTGAAAAGTGATATAATCCTAACCCTAACCCTAACACTAACACTAACCCTAACCCCTAACCCTTACCCAAACCCTAACCCTAACCCTAACCCTACCCTAACCCTAACCCTAACCCTAACCCTAACCCTAACCATAACCCTAACCATAACCCTAACTTGTTCCTACAAAGCACTACTTTGTAAACTAAATCACATGTGTGTCGCTCGCTTCATTAGGAATACTGGAAAACTGAAATGTGATATATTGCACTGTACAGTACAGGAACAAGTTTCGACGAAAGAATAGAAAAGCAAAGCACTACTTTGTAAACTAAATCACATGTGTGTGGCTCGCTCAATTAGCAATACAGGAAAACTGAAATGTGTCATGACTCATTGTACAGCACAGGAACAAGTTTCCATCGAAAGAACAGAAACGCAAAGCACAACTTTGTAAACTACTTCACATTCATGTTGCCTGTTCAATTATTATAACAGGAAAACTGAAAAGTGATATAACCCTAACCCTACCCCTAAGCCCCTAACCCTAACCCTAACCCTAACCCTAAGCCCCTAACCTCTAACCCTAACCCTAACACTAACCCTACCCTATCCATAACACTTACCCTATCCCTACCCGAACCCTAACCCTAACACTAACCCCTAACCCTATCCTAACCCTAACCCTAACCCTAAACCTAACCCTAATCCTAACCCTAACCCTAACTTGTTCCTAACAGGAACAAGTTTCCAACGAAAGAACATAAATGCAAAGCACTATTTGTAAACTAAATCACATGTGTGCCATTCGCTCAATTAGGAATACAGGAAAACTGAAAAGTGATATAACCCTTTTGAAGTGATACAGCACTTCAAAAAGTTTTGAACAAAAGAACAGAAAAGCAAATCATTACTTTTAAACGGAATGAAATATGTGTCGCTCGCTCAATTAGGAATACAGGAAAACTGAAAAGTGATATAATGCACTGTACAGCACAGGAACAAGTTTCGAACAAAACAACAGAAAAGCAAATCACTACTTTTAAAAGGAATCAAATGTGTGTCGCTCGCTCAATTAGGAATACAGGAAAACTGAAAAGTGTTATCTCAAGACTGTATGGCACAGAAACAAGTTTCCATCGAAAAGTACAGAAACGCAAAGCACAACTTTGTAAACTAATTCACATACGGGTCACCCGTTCAATTATTATAACAGGAAAACTTAAAAGTGATATAACTCTTACCCTAACCATAACCTAACACTAACCCTAACCCCCTAACACTAATCCTAACCCTAACCCTAACCCGAACCCTACCCTAAGCATAACCCAAACCCTAACCGTAACTTGTTCCTACAAAGTACTACTTTTTAAACTAAATTACATGTGTGTTGCTCGCTCAATTAGGAATACAGGAAAACTGAAAAGTGATATATCGCACTGTACAGCAGAGGAACAGGTTTCGAACAAAAGAACAGAAAAGCAAAGCACTACATTGTAAACTAAGTCACATGTGTGTGGCTCGCTCAAATAGGAATATAGAAAAAATGTAAAGTGATATATCAAATCGTACGACACAGAAACAAGTTTCCATCAAAAGTACCGAAACGCAAAGTTCAACTTTGTAAACTAATTCACATACATGTCGCCTGTTCAAATATTATAACAGGAAAACTGAAAAGTGATATAACCCTAACCTTATCCCTAACCCTAAAACTAACCCCCTAACTAAACCCTAACATTAACCCTAACTTGTTCCGAACAGGAACAATTTTCCAACCAAAGAACAAAAACACAAAGCACTACTTTGTAAACTAAATCACATGTGTGTCGCTCGCTCAATTAGGATTACAGGAAAACGGAAAAGTGATATATCGCACTGTACAGCACAGGAACAAGTTTCCAATAAAAGAACAGAAACACAAAGCACAACTTTGTAAACTAATTCACATAAGTGTTGCCTGTTCAATTATTATAACAGGAAAACTGAAAAGTGATATAACCCTAACCCTACCCCTAAGCCCCTAACCCTAACCCTAACCCTAACCCTAACCCTAACCCTAACCCCTAACCTCTAACCCTAACCCTAACACTAACCCTACCTTAACCATAACACTTACCCTATCCCTACCCAACCCTAACCCTAACACTAACCCCTAACCCTACCCTAACCCTAACCCTAACCCTAACCCTAAACCTAACCCTAATCCTAACCCCTAACCCTAACTTGTTCCTAACAGGAACAAGTTTCCAACGAAAGAACATAAATGCAAAGCACTATTTGTAAACTAAATCACATGTGTGCCACTCGCTCAATTAGGAATACAGGAAAACTGAAAAGTGATATAACGCACTGTACAGCACTTCAAAAAGTTTTGAACAAAAGAACAGAAAAGCAAAGCACTTCTTTTAAACAGAATGAAATATGTGTCGCCGCTCAATTAGGAATACAGGAAAACTGAAAAGTGATATAATGCACTGTACAGCACAGGAACAAGTTTCAAACAAAAGAACAGAAAAGCAAAGCACTACTTTTAAATGGAATCACATGTGTGTCGCCGCTCAATTAGGAATACAGGAAAACTGAAAAGTGTTATCTCAAGACTGTATGGCACAGAAACAAGTTTCCATCGAAAGAACAGAAACGCAATTTACACCTTTGTAAACTAATTCACATTTGTGTCGCCTGTTCAATTATTAAAACAGGAATACTGAAAAGTGATATATCGAACTGTACAGCACAGGAACAAGTTTCCATCGAAATAACGGTAACACAAAGCACATCTTTGTAAACTAATTCACATGCATGTCGTCCGTTCAATTATCATAAAAGGAAAACTGAAAAGTTATATATCACACTGTACAGCACAGAATCAAGTTTCCAACAGAAGAACAGAAATGCAAAGCACTACTTAGTAAACTAAATCACATTTGTGTCACTAGCTCAATTAGGAATACAGGAAAACTGAAAAGCGATATATCTAAATGTATGGCAAAGAAACAAGTTTTCATCGAAAGAACAGAAACGCAAAGCACAACTTTGTAAACGAATTCACATTCGTGATGCCTGTTCAACTATTATAACAGGAAAACTGAAAAGTGATATAACCGTAACCCTAACCCTAACCCTAACACTAAAACTAACCCTAACCCTAAGCCCCTAACACTAATCCTAATCCTAACCCTAACCCTAACCCTAATCCTAACGCTAACTTGTTCCTAACAGGAACAAGTTTCCATCGAAAGAACATAAACACAAAGCACTACTTTATAAACTAAATCACATTTGTGCCACTCTCTCAATTAGGAATACAGGAAAACTGAAAAGAGATATAACGCACTGTACAGCACAAGAACAAGTTTCGAACAAAAGAACAGAAAAGCAAAGCACTACTTTTAAACGGAATCACATGTGTGTAGCTCGCTCAATTAGGAATACAGGAAAACTGAAAATTGTTATCTCCCACTGTAAGGCACAGAAACAAGTTTCCATCAAAAGAAAAGAAACGCAAAGCACAACTTTGTAAACTAATTTACATATGTGTCGCCTGTTCAATTAGTATAACAGGAAAACTGAAAAGTAATATATCGAAATGTACAGCACAGGAACCTGCTTCGATGGAAAGAACAGAAACTCAAAGCACAACTTTGTAAACTAATTGCCATATGTATTGCCCATTCAATTATTATAACAGGAAAACTGAAAAGTGATATAAAACTAACCCTAACCCTAACACTAACACTAACCCTAACCCCTAACCCTTACCCAAACCCTAACCCTAACCCTAACCCTAACCCTAACCCTAACCCTAACCCTAACCCTAACCCTAACCCTAACCCTAACCATAACCATAACCCTAACTTGTTCCTACAAAGCACTACTTTGTAAACTAAATCACATGTGTGTCGCTCGCTTAATTAGGAATACAGGAAAACTGAAAAGTGATATATTGCACTGTACAGTACAGGAACAAGTTTCGAACGAAAGAACAGAAAAGCAAAGCACTACTTTGTAAACTAAATCACATGTGTGTGGCTCGCTCAATTAGCAATACAGGAAAACTGAAATGTGTCATGACTCATTTTACGGCACAGAAACAAGTTTCCATCAAAAGAACAGAAACGCAAAGCACAACTTTGTAAACTACTTCACATTCATGTTGCCTGTTCAATTATTATAACAGGAAAACTGAAAAGTGATATAACCCTAACCCTACCCCTAAGCCCCTAACCCTAACCCTAACCCTAACCCTAAGCCCCTAACCTCTAACCCTAACCCTAACACTAACCCTACCTTAACCATAACACTTACCCTATCCCTACCCGAACCCTAACCCTAACACTAAACCCTAACCCTACCCTAACCCTAACCCTAACCCTAACCCTAAACCTAACCCTAATCCTAACCCTAACCCTAACTTGTTCCTAACAGGAACAAGTTTCCAACGAAAGAACATAAATGCAAAGCACTATTTGTAAACTAAATCACATGTGTGCCACTCGCTCAATTAGGAATACAGGAAAACTGAAAAGTGATATAACACACTGTACAGCACTTCAAAAAGTTTTGAACAAAATAACAGAAAAGCAAAGCACTACTTTTAAACAGAATGAAATATGTGTCGCTCGCTCAATTAGGAATACAGGAAAACTGAAAAGAGATATAACGCACTGTACAGCACAAGAACAAGTTTCGAACGAAAGAACAGAAAAGCAAAGCACTACTTTTAAACGGAATCACATGTGTGTCGGTCGCTCAATTAGGAATACAGGAAAACTGAAAATTGTTATCTCCCACTGTAAGGCACAGAAACAAGTTTCCATCAAAAGAAAAGAAACGCAAAGCACAACTTTGTAAACTAATTTACATACGTGTCGCCTTTTCAATTAGTATAACAGGAAAACTGAAAAGTGATATATTGAACTGTACAGCACAGGAACCTGCTTCCATGGAAAGAACAGAAACTCAAAGCACAACTTTGTAAACTAATTGCCATATGTATTGCCCATTCAATTATTATAACAGGAAAACTGAAAAGTGATATAGCACACTGTACAGCACAGGAACAAGTTTCCATTGAAAGAACAGAAACGAAAAGCATAACTTTGTAAACTAATTCGCATACATGTTGCCCGTTCAATTATTATAACAGGAAAACTGAAAAGTGATATATCACACTGTACAGCACAGGAACAAGTTTCAAACGAAAGAACAGAAACGCAAAGCACAACTTTGTAAATTGATTCACATATGTGTCGCCTGTTCAATTATTAAAAGAGGAAAACTGAAAAGTGATATATCACACTGCACAGCACAGGGATAAGTTTCCAATTCAAGAACATAAACGCAAAGCACTACTTTGTAAATTAAATCACATGTGTGCCACTCGCTCAATTAGGAATTCCTGAAAACTGAAATGCGATATATCGAAATGTATGGCAAAGAAACAACTTTTCATCAAAAGAACAAAATCGCAAAGCATAACTTTATAAACTAATTCACATACATGTCACCCATTCAATTATTATAACAGGAAAACTGAAAAGTGATATATCGAACTGGAACCTGCTTCCGTCTAAAGAACAGAAACACAAAGCACAACTTTGTAAACTAATTCACATTCAGATCACCTGTTCAATTATTATAATAGGAAAATGAAAAGTGATATAACCCTAACCCTAACCCTAAGCCCCTAAACCTAACCCTAACCCTAACCCTAACCCTAACCCTAACCCTAACCCTAACGCTAACCTAACACTAACATGTTCCTAACAGGAACAAGTTTCCATCGTAAGAACAGAAACGCAAAGCACAACTTTGTAAACTACTTCACATACGTGTTGCCCATTCAATTATTATAATAGGAAAACTGAAAAGTGATATATCACACTGTACAGCCCAGAAACAAATTTCCAACGAAAGAAAATAAACGCAAAGCACTACTTTGTAAAATAAATCACATGTGTGCCAATCGCTCATTTAAGAATACAGGAAAATTGAAATGTGATATAAAGCACTGTACAACACAGGAAGAAGTTTCAACGAAAAGAACAGAAAAGCAAAGCACTACTTTTAAACAGAATCACATGTATGTTGATCGCTCAATTAAGAATACAGGAAACTGAAAAGTGTTATCTCGCACTGTACGGCACAATAAAAAGTTTCTATCGAAAGAACAGAAACGCAAAGCACAAATTAGTAAAATAATTTACATACGTATCGCCCATTCAATTATTATAACAGGAAAACTAAAAAGTGTTATAACCCTAATCCTAACCCTAAGCCCCCAACCCTAACCCTACCCCTAACCCTAACCCTAAACGTAACCCTACCCTAAACCTAACCCTAACTCTAACCCTAACTCCTAACCCTAACTTGTTCCTGACAGGAACAAGATTCCAACGAAAGAACATAAATGAAAAGCACTACTTTGTAAACTAATTCACATGTGTTCCACTCGCTCAATTAGGAATACAGGAAAAATGAAAAGTGATAAAATGCACTGTACAGCACAGGAACAAGTTTTGAACAAAAGAACATAAAAGCAAAGCACTACTTTTAAACGGAATGAAATATGTGTTGCTCGCTCAATTAGGAATACAGGAAAACTGAAAAGCAATATATGGAAATGTACGGCAAGGAAACAACCCTAACCCTAACCCTAACCCTAACCCTAACCCCTAACCCTAACCCTAACCCTAATCCTAACCCTAACCCTAACCCTAACCCTATGTGCCTAACCCTAACCCTAACCCTAAGCCTAACCCTACCTAACCCTAACTTGTTCCTAAGAGGAACAAGTTTCCTACAAATGAACAGAAACACAATGCACTACTTTGTAAACTAATTCACATTCGTGTTGCCTGTTCAATTATTATAACAGGAAAACTGAAAAGTGATATGACTCTAATCCTAACCCTAAGCCCCTAACTCTAACCCTAACTCTAACCCTAAGCCTAACCCTAAGCCCCTAACCCTAACCCAATCCCTAACCCTTACCCTAACCCTATCCCTAACCCTAACCCTAACCATAACCCTAACTTGTTCCTAAAACAGGAACAAGTTTCCAACGAAAAAACATAAACACAAAGCACTACTTTGTAAACTAAATCACATGTGTGCCACTCTCTCAATTAGGAATACAGGAAAACTGAAAGACATATAACGCACTGTACAGCACAGGAACAAGTTTCATACAAAAGAACAGGAAAGCAATGCAATACTTTTAAACGGAATTACATGTGTGTCGCTTGCTCAAATAGGAAAACAGGAAAACTGAAAAGTGCTATCTTGCACTGTACGGCACGGAAACAAGTTTCCATCGAAAGAAGAGAAACGCAAAGCCCAACTTTGTAAACTAAATCACATGTGTGTCGCTCACTCAATTAGGAATACAGGGAAACTGAAAAGGGATAAATCGAAATGTACAGCAAAGAAAGTAGTTTTCATCGAAAGAACAGAAACTCAAAGCACAACTTTGTAAACTAATACACATTCGTGTTGCCTGTTCAATTATTATAACAGGAAAACTGAAAAGTGATATAACCCTAATCCTACCGTAAGCCCCTAACCCTAACCCTAACCGTAACCCTAAGCCTAAACCTAACCTTAACCCTAACTTGATCCTAAAACAGGAACAAGTTTCCAACAAAAGAACATAAATGCAAAGCACTACTTTGTAAACTAAATCACATGTGTGTCGCTCACTCAATTAGGAATACAGGAAAACTGAAAAGAAATATAACACACTGTACAGCACAGGAACAAGTTTCAAATGAAAGAACAGGAAAGCAAAGCACTACTTTTAAATGGAATCACATGTGTGTCGCTCGCTCAATTAGGAATACAGGAAAACTGAAAAGTGTTATCTCAAGACTTATGGCACAGAAACAAGTTTCCATCGAAAAACAGAAACACAAAGCACAACTTTGTAAACTAATTCACATATGTGTCGCCCATTCAATTATTATAACAGGAAAACTGAAAAGTGATATATTGAACTGTACAGCACAGGAACCTGCTTCCATTGAAAGAACAGAAACGAAAAGCACAACTTTGTATACTAATTCACATTGTGTTGCCTGTTCAATTATTATAACAGGAAAACTGAAAAGTGTTATCTCAAGACTTATGGCACAGAAACAAGTTTCCATTGAAAGAACAGAAACACAAAGCACAACTTTGTAAACTAATTCATATATATGTCACCCGTTCAATTATTATAACAGGAATACTGAAAAGTGATATATCACACTGTACAGCACAGAAACAAGTTTCCAACAGAAGAACAGAAACGCAAAATACTACTTTGTAAACTAAATCACATGTGTGTCGCTTCACTAATTAGGAATACAGGGAACCTGAAAAGCAATACATCGACTCTACAGCACAGGAAGTGCTTCCATCGAAAGAACAGTAACGAAAAAGCACAAATTTGTAAACTAATTCACATACGTGTCGCCTGCTCAATTATTATAACAGGAAAATGAAAAGTGAATTAACCCTAACCCTAACCCTAACCCCCTAACCCTAACCCTAACCCAAACCCTAAAGATAGCCCTAACCCTAACCCTAACCCTAAGCCCCTAATACTAATCCTAACCCTAACCCTAACCCTAACCCTAAGCCCCTAACTAAAACCCTAACTCTAACCCTAACACTAACAAGTTTCCAACGAAAGAACATAAACACAAACCACTACTTTGTAAACTAAATCACGTGTGTGCCACCCTCTCAATTAGGAATACAGGAAAACTTAAAAGTGATATATCTAAAAGGAGCCTTGATGGTGTTCAATCAGAGGATTGACCTCATGCAGGAGCAAATCGATACCCTATGGCAAAACACTCAACTTGGGTGTCAATGAAAATATGCTGGACTTGGAGTCACTAGCATATAACATGAGAATTTTTCCTGTGCTGCAAATCTGTCTAAACAATTGTCGAGCTATATTTTAGGAAATTGGACTGGAGAATTCGATACTATGATGGAGCAGCTGAGAGTGGCCATTGTCACAATAAATTCTACCAGAGTGGACACAGGACTAGCCACAGGATTATCATCATGGATTGCTGCAGCCATGAATCATCTGAAGGAATGGGCGGGCATGGGAGCGTTATCAGGCCTTCTGGTGTTGGTCTCCTTGGTTTGCCTGTGGTATATATGCAAGATTAGAGTCTCACAACAGTGTGATGCAGCCATGATCATTCAGGCCTTTACAGCCATTGAAGCAGGACATTCTCCCCAAGCATGGTTGGATACCATAAAAAGCTAAAATGTTACACTCAGGATGCGAGGCGAAGCACTGCACTCAGGGTCAGCTGCTTTGGACCCACAGAAGAGCATGTCTGATTGCATGCGGGTTGATGCCCCAGGTCCCGCCTCTGAGAAAAAGGTATCAGACGGGTCTGATGCTCTTTGGGTGGATGACACCTAAATGAACATCGGTACAAAGTCCCAATTTATTTCTAACATCAGAGATCAGACCTCTACTCTTGCCTGATGTGTCGAAAACAAAAAGGGGGAATTGTAGAGAGCTGCGGAATGCTATGCCTTAAAGATGGAGCTGGTTTCCGCCTTCCACCTTCCTGATGGTGAGTGCTCTCTGTCATGAACAATTCCACATTTGGCTAAGGCTGAGGATCTGGCTTGCTTCCATGGATGTGGATCTATCTGCATTGCCCACGTGGCATGCCTGGGCTGGCTACCCAGAGGCTATTTAAGCTGTGGGCTGGCTTTCCCCAGGGTCAGATGATTGTTCAAGGTTCCTGAATAAACTGCATTGAAAAAAAAAAAAAAAAAAAAAAAAAAAGAAACATAGGTAGGTATTAAAAATAAAAAAAAAAAAATAAATAAAAAGAAAATTTTAAAAATACAAAAAAAAAAAGTGATATAACACACTGTACAGCACAGGAACAAGTTTCGAATGAAAGAACAGAAAAGCAAAGCACTACTTTTAAACAGAATCACATGTGTGTCACTTGCTCAATTAGCAATACAGGAAAACTGAAAAGTGTTATCTCAACTGTGTAAGGCAGAGAAACAAGTTTCCATCGAAAGAACAGAAATGCTTAGTTTCTTTAGATGCACAGGTGTTAGTGGGTTTGTCCTATTTTGTATGTCTATATGAGTGAGTATATACCATGTGTGTCTTTTTGCTTCTGGGACAACTCACTAAGGATGATCCTTTCCAGATCCCACCATTTACCTGCAAATTTCATGATTTCCTCATTTTTCATTGCTGAGTAATATTCCATTGTGTAGATGAACCACATTTTCTGCATCCATTCTTCTGTTGAGGGGCATCTGGGTTGTTTCCAGCTTCTGGCTATTACAAATAAAGCTGCTACGAACATGGTTGAGCAAATTTCCTTTTTTGTGTGCTTGAGCCTCTTTTGGATATATGCCTAGGAGTGGTATGGCTGGATCGTGGGGAAGCACTATTCCTAGTTGTCTGAGAAAATGCCAGATTGATTTCCAGAGTGGTTGTACCAGTTTACATTCCCACCAGCAGTGGAGAAGGGTTCCTCTTTCTCCACAACCACTCTAGTATGTGTTGTCACTTGAGTTTTTGATCTTGGCCATTCTCATGGGTGTAAGGTGAAATCTCAGGGTTGTTTTGATTTGCATTTCCCTAATGGCTAGTGAGGTTGAGCATTTCTTTAAGTGCTTCTCTGCCATTCGGTATTCCTCTACAGAGAATTGTCTGTTTAGCTCTGTTCCCCATGTTTTAAGTGGGTTACTTGGTTTGCTGCTTTTCAGCTTCTTTAGTTCTTTATATATACTTGATATGAGTCCTCTGTCAGATAAAGGGTTGGTGAAGATTCTTTCCCAATCTGTAGGAGATCGCTTTGTTTTGATGACGGTGTCCTTTGTTTTGCAGAAGCTTTTCACTTTCATGAGGTCCCATTTATTGATTGTTGCTCTTAGAGCCTGTGCTGTTGGAGTTCTGCTAAGCAAGAGAGAAGACCATAACTAAAATGTCTAATCCCCATCCGGAAAGGCAAAGAGGATGGACATCAGAAGAAGAAGAAAACAGGAAACAACCTAGGAACCTACCACAGAGGGTCTTTGAAAGCCTCTGCCATACAGATTATCAAAGCAGAAGCTCAGCCTGATGGGCAACTGTTGGGCAGAGTGAATGGAATTTTATGTAAGAACTGGGAAAGAGTAAGAGCTGGAGAGGACAGGGTCTCCACAAGGAGAGCAACAGAACAAGAAAATTTGAACACAGGGAACTTCCCAGAGACTCATACTCCAACCAAGGACTATTCATAGAGATAACCCAGAACCCCTGCACAGATGTAGCCCAGGGCAGTTCAGAGTCCAATTGGGTTACATAGTAATGAGAAGAGGGGCTGCCTCTGACATGAACTGACTGGCCTGTTTTTAGTCACCTCCTCCTGAGGAGGAGCAACCTTACCAGGCCATAGTAGTGGACAATGCAGCCACTTTTGATGTGAACTGATGGACTAGGATAAGAAAGGAGAGGAGAACCTCCCCTATCAGTGGACTTGGGGAGTGGCATGCATGCAGAGGGAGGAGGGAGGGTGGGATTGGCAGGGGAGGGAGGGGCTGATGGGGGGATGCAGAGTGAATAAAGTGTAATTGATGAAGAATTTAAAAAAGGAAAAAATAATAATTTAAGAACGTTAAATGACTTTCAAAAGTGGAGGAAAACATGGAGATAGTTAATTTACATGGAGCATGTCTCGCCCCTGGGGGCAATGGTCTCCTGAGCCTACTCAGACCTCGGACACCACCACTGCTAGTTCTAGAACCAATGCAGGATGTTCCAACGAGGGGGTTAAGGCTTCTCATAATATTTCCTATAAGCCCACACCTGTTTGTTTACATCCCCTATTTTTATTCATTATTAGCCAGATAGAGCCAAGTAATTGTAGTAATGATACTTGCTTTTTTGCACAATGCTGTAATGCTAGTAAATTTACTAGCTGGTTACTCACATGCCTCGCTGGGTGCCTGTGCCCATTGACGCCCTCACGCTATGACTCTCTTCAGACAGAAAAGGGATCTTGGAATTACAGCTGCCATTGTTACTGCCATCTCATTGGCGGCTGTTGGAGCTACCACCACGGCATTAGCCATGAGTCATACTGGGCAGACTGCTCAGACCCTGAATAACCTTTTAGCCAAGGTAGCTCATGCCTTAGATGTACAAAAAGGAATTAATGCTCAACTAAAAGGAGGTTTGATGGTGTTCAATCAGAGGTTTGACCTCGTGCAGGAGCAAATTGATACCCTATGGCAAATCGCTCAACTTGGCTGTCAGTGAAAGTATGCTGGACTTTGTGTCACTAGCATACAACATGAGAATTTTCCCTGTGCTGCCAATCTGTCTAAACAATTGTCAAGCTATATTTAGGTAATTGACTGAGAGAATTGATACTATGATGGACCAGCTGAGAGTGGCCATTGTCACAGTAAATTCTACCAGAGGGACACAGGACTAGCCACAGGATTATCATCATGGATTGCTGCAGCCATGAATCATCTGAAGGAATGGGCGGGCATGGGAGCATTATCAGGCCTTCTGGTGTTGGTCACCTTGGTTTGCCTGTGGTATATATGCAAGATTAGAGTCTCACAACAGCGTAATGCAGCCATGACCATTCAGGCCTTTACAGCCATTGAAGCAGGAAAGTTTACCCAAGCATGGTTGGCTACCATAAAAAGCCAAAATGTTACGCTCAGGATGCAAGGCGAAGCACTGCACTCAGGGTCAGCAGCCTTGGAACCAGAGAAGAGCATGTCTGAATGCATGCGGGTTGATGCCCCAGGTCCCGCCTCTGAGAAAAAGGTATCGGACGGTCTGATGCTCTTGGGTGGATGACACCTAAATGAACATCGGTACAAAGTCCCAATTTATTTCTAATATCAGAGATCAGACCTCTACTCTTGCCTGATGCGTCCAAAACAAAAAGGGGGAACTGTAGAGAGCTGTGTAATACCACGCCTGAAAGATGGAGCTGGTTTCCGCCTTCCACCTTCCCGATGGTGAGTGCTCTCTGTCACAAACCACTCCACATTTGGCTAAGGCTGAGGATCTGGCTTGCTTCCATGTATGTGGACCTATCTGCATTGCCCACGTGGCATGCTGAGGTTGGCTACCCAGAGGCTATTTAAAGTGGGCTGGCTTTCCCCAGGGTCAGATGATTGTTCAAGGTTCCTGAATAAACTACATTGAAAAAAAATAAAATATAAAAAAAAAAAAAAAATCCAGAAACACATCAAAAACATCAACCATCATGATCAACTAGGCTTCATCTGAGAAATTTAGGGATAATTCAATGTATAAAATTCAATAAATATAAACCATCATATAACAGACTAAAATGCAAAACCCACATTGTCATCTAAAATTTTCTATGCAGCATATTATGATCTTCTAATAAGTTCCAGAAGATTTTAAAAATATTTTACTTGGTAAGGTTAAAATATTGACATTATTCACTGTCAAATTTTAATAAATGTGAGTTAAGTGAATGAATAGAAACACAACCAATCAGAAGCATAGCTTTCCATTTTTGGATGTTGATATCAAACACATAGATAATACTACTATGCTCTGACCCTCTTACAGTGAGCCATGGATACTCCAATACTATAATTTCATACTTGGAGTTGTTACACAGAATGGTAAAGTTATATCCAACTTAGTTTCAGAACTTAAAATTTGAGTACTTTAGAACACTGCCCACTGTACTCATAATTACATGGCATTGTGATAAGATATATATATATATATATATATATATATATATATATATATATATATATCATGCAAACATGTATATCTATATTTCAGTAAATATATATGAAGTAAAATAATATTATTAGTGGAATATGAAAATATGTATTTCACCTACTCAGATTTTCATGATGATCTCCATGTATTAATAAATATTAACATGACAGAGTTAGGCTTTGAGAAAATTGTAGTGACAGCATGTAAAATATGTACGATAATGAGATAAGAATGCTAGAGGCAGGCTTCGGGAAAATTGTTTTCAATCTGACTTGTAAATTGATTCATTTAAGGGATAAATTAGAGAATGAAATGTTAAAATGAGAACACTTCTCAAAAGTATTGAATGGTTGTAGCCAGTGACTGCATAAGGTAGATTAATTTTTAAAAATATGAAACATTAAAATATATGAGTTATTTCACAATGATCTTTTCTAGTTCCCACCATTTGCCTGCAAATTTCATGATTTCCACCTTTTGATTGCTGAGTAGTATTCCATTGTATAAAAATACCACAATTTCTATACCCACTCCAACGTTGATGGACATCTGGGTTGTTTCCAGGTTCTGGCTATTACAAATAAAGCTGCCATAAACATGGTTAAAAAAAAAGAAAAACGAAAGAAAGAACAGAAACGCAAAGCACAACTATGTAAACTAATTCACATACGTGTTGCCCTTTCAGTTATTATAACAAAAAAACTAAACAGTGATATATCACACTGTACAGCAAAGAAACAAGTTTCCAACAGAAGAACAGAAAAGCAAAGCAATACTTTGTAAACTAAATCACATGTGTGTCGCCGCTCAATTAGGAATACAGGAAAACGGAATAGTGATATATCGCACTGTACAGCACAAGAACAAGTTTCCAAATAAAAGAACAGAAGAGCAAAGCACAACTTTTAAACGGAATCACATGTGTGTCGCTCGCTCAATGAGGAATAGAGAAAAACTGAAAAGTGATATATTGAACTGTACAGCAAAGAAACAAGTTTTCATCGAAAGAACAGAAACACAAAGAACAACATTGTAAACTAATTCACATATGTGTCGTCGTATGTCAATTATTATAACAGGAAAACTGAAAAGTAATATAAACCTAACCCTAACCCTAACCCCGTAGTCCTTACCCTGACCCTAACATTAAACCTAACCCCTAACCCTAACCCTAAACATTACTTTAACCCTAACCCTAACCCTAACTCTAACCCTACCCTAACCCTAACCCTAAACCTAACCCTAACCCTAACTCTAACCCTAACTTGCTCCTAACAGGAACCAGTTTCCAACGAAAAAAACATAAACGCAAAGCACTACTTTGTAAACTAAATCACATGTGTGTCACTCGCTAAATTAGAAATACAGATAAACTGAAAAGTGTTATCTCGCACTGTACGGCACAGAAACAAGTTTCCATCGAAAGAACAGAAACGCAAAGCACAACTTTGTAAACTAACTCACAAACATGTCGCCTGTTCAGTTATTATAACAGGAAAACTGAAAAGTGATATATCACCCTGTACAGCACAGAAACAAGTTTCCAGCAGAAGAAGAGAAACGCAAAGCACTACTTTTTGAACTAAATCACATGTGTGTCGCTCAAAAATAGGAATACAGGAAAACTGAAAAGTGATAAATGGCACCATACAGCACAGAAACAAGTTTCCAAGGAAAGAACAGAAAAGCAAAGCACTACTTTTAAAAGGAATCACATGTGTGTCACTCACTCAATTAGGAATACAGGAAAACTGAAAAGTGTCATCTCTCACTGTATGGCACAGAAACAAGTTTCCATCAAAAGAACAGAAATGCAATGCACAACTTTTTAAACTAATTCACATACATGTCGCCTGTTCAATTATTATAACAGGAAAACTGAAAAGTGATATAACCCTAACCCTAACCATAACCATAACCCTAACCCCTAACCCTAACCCTAATCCTAGAAAAGATCATTCTGAGTGAAGTATCCCAGAAGGAGAAAGACAAACATGGAATATACTCGCTTATATAGACCTAAAAGATAGGATAAACATAATGAAATCTAAAGAAGATAATCAAGAAAGCAGACATGGGGTATGATGATCTATCCTCATTTAGAAAGACAAATGGGATGTGCATTGAACGTATGGCGGGAGTCTACCGCAGAAAGCATCTGAAAGACTCTACCTAGCAGTGCTCCAAAATAGATACTAAGACTCACAACCAAACCTTCGGCAAAGTGCAGGGAATCATATGAAAGAAGGGGAGTTTGATGTGGAGAGGATAGGAACTCCACAAGGACCAAACATATCTGGGCACAGGGTCTTTTCTGAGATGGACACTCAACCAAAGTCCATGAGAGGATAAAATCTAGAACCTCTGCTCAGATGTGACCCGTGATAGCTCAGTAATCAATTGGTTTCCCACAGTAAGGGGAACAAGGACTATTTCTAACATGAACTAAATGACTGGCTCTTTGACCTCCCAACCTCCCAAGGGAGGAGCAGTACTGTTAGGCCACAGAGGAGGACTTTGCAGCCAGTCCGAAAACACCTGACAAAAGCGAGTCATATGAAAGGGGGAGGAGGTCCTCCCCTATTAGTGGACTTGGAAAGGGACAGGGAGGAGATGAGGGAGGGAGGGTGGGATTGGGGAGGGAATGAGGGATACAGCTGGGATACAGAATTAACAAAATGTAACTAATGAGAAAAATAAAATTATGGAAAAAAAATAAAAGAAGTGAAACACAAAGCACAACTTTGTAAAATAATTCACATCCATGTCTCCCGTTCAATTATTATAACAGGAAAACTGAAAAGTGATATATCACACTGTACAGCACAAAAACAAGTTTCCAAAAGAAGAAGAGAGCAGCAAAGCACTACTTTGTAAACTAAATAATATGTGTGTCACTCACAAATTAGGAATACAGGAAAACTGAAAAGTGATATATCACATTGTACAGTACAGGAACAAGTTTCAAACGAAAGAACAGAAAAGCAAAGCACTATTTTGTAAACTAACTCACATTTGTTTCGCAAGAAAATAGGAATACAGGAAAACTGAAAAATGATATATGGCACCATACAACACAGAAACAAGTTTCCAAGGAAAGAACAGAAAAGCAAAGCACTACTTTTAAACGGAATCACATGTGTATCACTCGCTCAATTAGAAATACAGGAAAACTGAAAAGTGACATCTCTCACTGTATGGCACAGAAACAAGTTTCTATCGAAAGAACAGAAACGAAAAGCACAACTTTGTAAACTAATTCACATACATGTTGCCTGTTCAATTATTATAACAGAAAAACTGAAAAGTGATATAACCCTAACCCTAACCATAACCATAACCCTAACCCCTAACCCTAACCCTAATCCTAACCACTAACCCTAACCCTAATCCTAACCACTAACCCTAACCCTAACGCTAACTATTTCCTAACAGGAACAAGTTTCAAACGAAAGAATATAAATGCAAAGCACTATTTTGTAAACTAAGTCATATGTGTGTCACTCGCTAAATTAGGAATACAAGAAAACTGAAAAGTGTTATCTTGTACAGTACTGCACAGAAACAAGTTTCCATCGAAAGAACAGAAACGCAAAGCACAACTTTGTAAACTAATTCACATAAGTGTTGCCCATTCAATTATTATAACAAGAAAACTAAAAAGTGATATATCACACTGTACAGCACAGAAACAAGTTTACAACAGAAGAACAGAAACTCAAACCACTATTTTGTAAACTATATCACATGTGTGTCGCCGCTTCAATTAGAAATATAGGAAAAATTAAAAGTGATATATCACACTGTACAGCACAGGAACAAGTTTCAAACAAAAAAAAAAAAAACAGAAAAGTAAAGCACTACTTTTAAACAGAATCACATTTGTATCGCTTCGCTAAATGAGGAATACAGGAAAATGAAAAGGGTTATCTCAAGACTGTAAGGCACAGAAACAAGTTTCCATTGAAAGAACAGAAACGCAAAGCACAACTTTGTAAACTAATTCACATACGTGTTGCCTGTTCAATTATTATAACAGGAAAAGTGAAAAGTGATATAACCCTAACCCTAACCCTAACCCTAACGCTAACTTGTTCCTAACCGGAACAAGTTTCCAATGAAAGAACATAAACGCAAAGCACTACTTTGTAAACTAAATCACATATGTGTCACTCACTCAATCAGAAATACAGGAAAACTGAAAAGTGATATATCGCACTGTGCAGCACAGGAACAAATTTCCAACGAAAGAACAGAAAAGCAAAGCACTACTTAGTATACTAAATCACATGTGTGTAGCTTGCTCAGTCAGAAATACAGGAAAACTGAAAAGTGATATATCGCACTGTGCAGCATAGGAAAAAGTTTCCAAAGAAAGAACAGAAAAGCAAAGCACTACTTTTAAACGGAATCACATGTGTGTCGATTGCTCCTTTAGGAATAAAGGAAAACTGAAAAGTGTTATCTCGCACTGTACTGCACAGAAACAAGTTTCCATCGAAAGAACAGAAACGCAAAGCACAACATTGTAAACTAATTCACATGGTTGTCACCTGTTCAATTATTATAACATGAAAACTGAAAAGCGCTATCTCAAGACTGTACTGCACAGAAACAAGTTTCCATCGAAAGAACAGAAACACAAAGCACCACTTTGTAAACTAATTTTCATACGTGTGGCCCTTCAATTATCATAACAGGAAACTGAAAAGTGTTATCTCGCACTGTAGAGCATAGAAACAAGTTTCCGTCGAAAGAACAGAAACGCAAAGCACAACTTTGTAAACTAATTCACAAACGTGTCGCCTGTTCAATTATTATAACAGGAAAACTGAAAAGTCATATATCGAACTGTACAGCAGAGGTACACGTTTCCATCGAAAGAACAGAAACTCAAAGCACAACTTTGTAAACTAATTCACATATGTGTTGCCAGTTCAATTATTATAACATGAAAACTGAAAAGTGATATAAACCTAACCCTAACCCTAACCCTAACCCTAACCCTACTCTAACCCTAACCCTCGCCCTAACCATAACCATAACCCTAACCCTAACCTAACCCTAATCCTAACCCTAACTTGTTCCTAAAAGAACAAAAACGCAAAGCACTATTTTGTAAACAAAATCACATGTGTGCCACTCGCTCAGTTAGGAATACAGGAAAACTTAAAAGTGATATAACGCATTGTACAGCACAGGAACAATTGTTGAATGAAAGAACAGAAAAGCAAAGGACTTCTTTTAAACGGAATCACATGTGTGATGCTGGCTCAATTAGGAATACAGGAAAACTGAAAAGCAATACATCGAAATGTTTGGCAAATAATCAAGTTTTCATCGAAAGAACAGAAACGCAAAACACAACTTTGTAAACTAATTCACATTCGTGTCGCCTGTTCAATTATTATAACAGGAAAACTGAAAAGTGATATAAACCTCACCCTAACCCTAAGCCCCTGACCCTAACGCTAACTCTAACCCTAACCCTAACCCTAACACTAAGCCCCTAACCCTAACCTTAAGCCTAAGCCTAACATTAACTCTAACCTTAACTTGTTCCTAGAAGGAACAAGTTTCCAACGAAAGAACAGAAACACAAAGCACTACTTTAAAACGGAATCACATGTGTGACGCTCGCTCAAATAGGTATACAAGAAAACTGAAAAGTGTTATCTCACACTGTAAAGCACAGAAACAAGTTTCCATCGAAAGAACAGAAACGCAAAGCACAACTTTGAAATTTATTTCACATATGTTTTGCCCGTTCAATTATTATAACATGAAAACTGAAAAGTGATATAACCTCACACCTAACCCTAACCCTAACCCAAACCCTAACCCTAATCCTAACCCTAACTTGTTCCTAACAGGAACAAATTTCCAACGAAAGAACATAAACGCAAAGCACTACTTTGTAAACTAAATCACATGTGTACCACTCGCTCAATTAGGAATAAAGGAAAACTGAAATGTGATATAACGCACTGTACAGCACAGGAACAAATTTTCAACGAGAGAAAAGAAAGGCAAAGCACTACTTTTATACAGAATCACATGTGTGTCGCTCACTCAATTAGGAATACAGGAAAACTGAAAAGTGTTATCTTGCACTGTATGGCACAGAAACAAGTTTCCATCAAAAGAACAGAAACTCAAAGCACAACTTTGTAAACTAATTCACATATGTGTCGCCAGTTCAATTATTATAACATGAAAACTGAAAAGTGATATAAACCTAACCCTAACCCTAACCCTAACCCTAACCCTAACCCTAACCCTAACCCTAACCCTCACCCTAACCCTAACCCTAACCCTAACTTGTTCGTAAGAGGAAAAAGTTTTCATCGAAAGAACAGAAACGCACAGCACAACTTTGTAAACTAATTCATATTCGTGTCGCCTGTTCAATTATTATAACATTAAAACTGAAAAGTGATATTACCCTCACCCTAACCCTAAGCCCCTAACCCTAACCCTAACCCTAACCCTAACACTAACCCTAACACTAACACTAACACTAACACTAACACTAACACTAACACTAACCCTAACCCTAACCTAACCCTAACTTGTTCCTGACAGAAACAAGTTTTCAACGAAAGAACAGAAACACAAATCACTGCTTTGTAAACTAAATCACATGTGTGCCACTGGCTCAATTAGGAATACAGGAAAACTGAAAAGAGATATAACACACTGTACAGCACAGAAACAAGTTGCCATCGAAAGAACAGAAACGCAAAGCACTACTTTGTAAATTAAATCACATGTGTGTCGCTCACTCAATTAGGTATACAGGGAAACTAAAAAGCAATACATTGAACTGTACAGCACAGGGACCTGCTTCCATCGAAAGAACAGAAACACAAAGCACAACTTTGTAAACTAATTCACATATGTGTCGCCCGTTCAATTATTATAACAGGAAAACTGAAAAGTGATATATCAAACTGTACAGCACAGGAACCTGCTTCCATCCAAAGAACAGAAAGGAAAAGCACAACTTTGTAAACTAATTTACATACGTGTCGCCCGTTCAATTATAATAACAGGAAAACTGAAAAGGGATATATCACACTATAGAGCACAGAAACAAGTTTCCAACAGAAGAACAGAAACGCACAGCACAACTTTGTAAACTAATTCACATTCGTTTCGCCTTTTAAATTATTATAACATGAAAACTGAAAAGTGATATAACACTCACCCTAACCCTAAGCCCCTAACCCTAACCCTAACCCTCACCCTAACCCTAATCCTAACCCTAACTTGTTCCTAACAGGAACAAGTTTCCAACGAAAAGAACAGAAACACAAAGCAATAATTTGTAAACTAAATCACATGTCTGCCACTTGCTCAATTAGGAATACAGGAAAACTGAAAAGAGATATAACACACTGTACAGCACAGGAACAAGTTTTGAACGAAAGAACAGAAAAGGAAAGCACTACTTTTAAATGGAATCACATGTGTGTCGCCGCTAATTAGGAATACAGGAAACTGAAAAGTGTTATCTAGCACTGTAAGGCACAGAAAGAAGTTTCCATCGAAAGAACAGAAACGCAAAGCACAACTTTGTAAACTAATTCACATATGTGTCGCCCGTTCCATTATTAAAAGAGGAAAACTGAAAAGTGATATATTGAACTGTATAGCACAGGAACCTGCTTAAATTGAAAGAACAGAAACGAAAAGCACAACTTTGTAAACTAATTCACATACATGTCGCTGCTCAATTATTATAACAGGAAAACTGAAAAGTGATATATCACACTATACAGCACAGAAACAATTTTCCAACAGAAGAACAGAAACGCAAAGCACTAATTTGTAAACTAAATCACATGTGTGTCGCTCACTCAATTAGGAATACAGGGAAACTGTAAAGCAATAAATTGAAATGTAAGGCAAAGAAACAAGTTTTCATCGAAAGAAAAGAAAGGCAAAGCACAAATTTGTAAACTAATTCACATTCGTGTCGCCTTTTCAATTATTATAACAGGAAAACTGAAAAGTGATACAACCCTAATCCTAACCCTAAGCCCCTAACCCTAATCCTAACCCTAACCCTAAGCCCCTAACCCTAACCCAAATCGTAACCCTAAACCTATCCCTAAACCTAAGGCCCTAACCCTAACCCTAACAATAACCCTAAGCCCCTAACCCTAACCCTAACCCTAACCCTAACCCTAACCCTAACCCTAACTTGTTCCTAACAGAAACAAGTTCCAATGAAAGAACATAAACGCAAAGCACTACTTTGTAAACTAAATCACATGTGTGCCACTCGCTCAATTAGGAATACAGGAAAACTGAAAAGTGACATAACGCACTGTACAGCACAGAATCAAGTTTCCAACAGAAGAACAGAAATGCAAAGCACTACTTTGTAAACTAAATCACATGTGTGTCGCTCACTGAATTAGGAATACAGGGAAACTGAAAAGCAATAAGTCGAAATGTACAAGAAAGAAACAAGTTTTCATCGAAGAACTGAAACGCAAAGCACAACTTTGTAAACTAATTCAAATTGTGGTCGCCTGTTCAATTATTATAACAGGAAAACTGAAATGTGATATAACCCTAATCCTCACCCTAAGCCCCTAACTCTAACCCTAACCATAACCCTAACCCCTAACCCTAAACCTAACCCTAACCTTAACCCTAACCCTAACCCTAACCCTAACTTGTTCCTAACAGGAACAAGTTTCCAACGAAAGAACAGAAACGCAAAGCACTACTTTTTAAACTAAATCACATGTGTGCCATTCGCTTAGTTAGAAATACAGGAAAACTGAAAAGAGATATAACGCACTGTATAGCACAGGAACCTGCTTCCATTGAAAGAACAGAAACGCAAAGCACGACTTTGTAAAGTAATTCACATTCGTGTTGCCTGTTCAATTATTATAACAGGAAAACTGAAAAGTGATATAACCCAAACACTAACCCTAAGCGCCTAACCCTAACCCTAACCCTAACCCTAACCCTAACCCTAAACCGTAACCCTCACCCTAACCCTAACCCTAACCCTAACCTAACACTAACTTGTTCCTAACAGGAACAAGTTTCCAATGAAAGAACAGAAACACAAAGCACAACTTTGTAAACTAATTCACATACATGTCACCCGTTCAATTATTATAACAGGAAAACTGAAAAGTGATATATCACACTGTACAACACAGAAACAAGTTTCCAACAGAAGAACAGAAACGCAAAGCACTACTTTGAAAAATAAATCACATGTGTGTCGATCACTCAATTAGGAGTACATGAAAACAGAAAAGCGATTTATCGAAATGTACAGCAAAGAAACAACTTTTCATCGAAAGAACAGAAATGCAAAGCACAACTTTGTTAACTACTTCACATTCGTGTCTCCTGTTCAATTATTATAACAGGAAAACTGTAAAGTGATATAACCCTAACCCTAACCCTAAGCCCCTAACCCTAACCCTAACCCTAAGCCCCTAACCCCTAACAATAACCCCAACCCTAACCCTAACCCTAAGCCCCTAACCCCTAACAATAACCCCAACCCTAACCCTAACCCTAACCCTACCCTAACCCTAACCCTAAACCAAACCCTAACCCTAACCCTAACCCTATCACTAAACCTAACTCTAACCCTAACAGGAACACGTTTCCAACGAAAGAACATAAAAGCAAAGCACTACTTTGTAAACTAAATCACATGTGTGCCACTCGCCCAATTAGGAATACAGGAAAACTGAAAAGTGATATAACGCACTGAACAGCACAGGAACAAGTTTCGAAAGAAAGAACAGAAAAGCAAAGCACTACTTTTACATGGAAACACATGTGTGTCGCTTGCTCAATTAGGAATACAGGAAAACTAAAAAGTGTTATCTCACACTGTACGGCACAGAAACAAGTTTCCATAGAAGGAACAGAAACACAAAGCACAACTTTGTTAAGTAATTCACATACGTGTACGCCGTTCAATTATTATAACAGGAAAACTGAAAAGTGATATATGGAACTGTACAGCACAGAAACATGTTTCCAACAGAAGAACAGAAACACAAAGCACTACTTTGTAAACTGAATCACATGTGTTTCGCTCGCTCAATTAAAAATACAGGAAAACTCAAAAGCGATAAATCCAAATGTACGGCAAAGAAACAAGTTTTCATCGAAAGAACAGGAACGCAAAGCACAACTTTGTAAACTAATTCATATTCGTGTCGCCTGTTCAATTATTATAACAGAAAAACTGAAAAGTGATATATACCTAACCCTAACCCTAACCTATCCCTAACCCTAATCCTAACCGTAACTTGTTCCTAACAGTAACAAGTTTCCAACAAATGACCATAAACGCAAAGCACTACTTTGTAAACTAAATCACATGTGTGTCGCTCACTCAATTAGGAATACAGGAAAACTGAAATGTGTCATGACTCATTGTACGGCACAGGAACAAGTTTCCATCGAAAGAACAGAAACGCAAAGCACAACTTTGTAAACTACTTCACATTCATGTTGCCTGTTCAATTATTATAACAGGAAAACTGAAAAGTGATATAACCCTAACCCTAGCCCTAAGCCCCTAACCCTAACCCTAACCCTATCCCTAAGCCCCTAACCTCTAACCCTAACCCTAACACTAACCCTACCCTATCCATAACACTTACCCTATCCCTACCCGAACCCTAACCCTAACACTAACCCCCCTACCCTATCCTAACCCTAACCCTAACCCTAAACCAAACCCTAATCCTAACTCCTAACCCTAACTTGTTCCTAACAGGAACAAGTTTCCAACGAAAGAACATAAATGCAAAGCACTATTTGTAAACTAAATCACATGTGTGCCATTCGCTCAATTAGGAATACAGGAAAACTGAAAATTGATATAATGCACTGTACAGCACTTCAAAAAGTTTTGAACAAAAGAACAGAAAAGCAAAGCACTACTTTTAAACGGAATGAAATATGTGTCGCTCGCTCAATTTGGAATACAGGAAAACTGAAAAGTGATATAATGCACTGTACAGCACAGGAACAAGTTTCGAACAAAAGAACAGAAAAGCAAACCACTACTTTTAAAAGGAATCAAATGTGTGTCGCCACTCAATTAGGAATACAGGAAAACTGAAAAGTGTTATCTCAAGACTGTATGGCACAGAAACAAGTTTCCATCGAAAGTACAGAAACGCAAAGCACAACTTTGTAAACTAATTCACATACGTGTCAACGGTTCAATTATTAGAACAGGAAAACTTAAAAGTGATATAACTCTTACCCTAACCATAACCTAACACTAACCCTAACCCCTAACACTAACCCTAACCCTAACCCTAACCCTAACCCTAACCCTACCCTAAACATAACCCAAACCCAAACCAGAATTTGTTCCTACAAAGTACTACTTTTTAAACTAAATTACATGTGTGTTGCTCGCTTCAATTAGGAATACAGGAAAACTGAAAAGTGATATATCGCTGTACAGCAGAGGAACAGGTTTCAACAAAAGAACAGAAAAGCAAAGCACTACATTGTAAACTAAGTCACATTGTGTGGCTCGCTCAAATAGGAATATTGAAAAAATATAAAGTGATATATCAAATCGTACGACACAGAAACAAGTTTCCATCAAAAGTACCGAAAGGCAAAGATTAACTTTGTAAACTAATTCACATACGTGTCGCCTGTTCAAATATTATAACAGGAAAACTGAAAAGTGATATAACCCTAACCTTATCCCTAACCCTAAAACTAACCCCCTAACTAAACCCTAACATTAACCCTAACTTGTTCCGAACAGGAACAATTTTCCAACCAAACAACATAAACACAAAGCACTACTTTGTAAACTAAATCACATGTGTGTCGCTCGCTCAATTAGGATTACAGGAAAATGGAAAAGTGATATATCGCACTGTACAGCACAGGAACAAGTTTCCAATAAAAGAACAGAAACACAAAGCACAACTTTGTAAACTAATTCACATAAGTGTTGCCTGTTCAATTATTATAACAGGAAAACTGAAAAGTGATATAATCCTAACCCTAAACCAAACACTAACACTAACCCTAACCCCCTAACCCTTACCCAAACCCTAACCCTAACCCTAACCCTAACCCTAACCCTAACCCTAACCCTAACCCTAACCCTAACCCTAACCCTAACTTGTTCCTACAAAGCACTACTTTGTAAACTAAATCACATGTGTGTCGCTCGCCTAATTAGGAATACAGGAAAACTGAAAAGTGATATATTGCACTGTACAGTACAGGAACAAGTTTCAAACGAAAGAACAGAAAAGCAAAGCACTACTTTGTAATCTAAATCACAGGTGTGTGGCTCGCTCAATTAGCAATACACGAAAACTGAAAAATGTCATGACTCATTCATTGTAATGGCACAGAAAAAAAAGTTTCCATCGAAAGAACAGAAACGCAAAGCACAACTTTATAAACTACTTCACATTCATGTTGCCTGTTCAATTATTATAACAGGAAAACTGAAAAGTGATATAACCCTAACCCTACCCCTAAGCCCCCAACCCTAACCCTAACACTAAGCAACTAATCTCTAACCCTAACCCTAACCCTAACCCTAACACTAACCCTAAACCAAACCCTAATCCTAACCTCTAACCCTAACTTGTTCCTAACAGGAACAAGTTTCCAACGAAAGAACATAAATGCAAAGCACTATTTGTAAACTAAATCACATGTGTGCCACTACTCAATTAGGAATACAGGAAAACTGAAAAGTGATATAACGCACTGTACAGCACTTCAAAAAGTTTTGAACAAAAGAACAGAAAAGCAAAGCACTACTTTTAAACGGAATGAAATATGTGTCGCTCGCTCAATTAGGAATACAGGAAAACTGAAAAGTGATATAATGCACTGTACAGCACAGGAACAAGTTTCGAACAAAAGAACAGAAAAGCAAAGCACTACTTTTAAACGGAATCACATGTGTGTCGCTCGCTCAATTAGGAATACAGGAAAACTGAAAAGTGTTATATCGCACTGTATGGCACAGAAACAAGTTTCCATCGAAAGAACAGAAACGCAATTTACACCTTTGTAAACTAATTCACATTTGTGTCGCTTGTGTTCAATTATTAAAACAGGAATACTGAAAAGTGATATATCGAACTGTACAGCACAGGAACAAGTTTCCATCAAATAACGGTAACACAAAGCACATCTTTGTAAACTAATTCACATGCATGTCGTCCGTTCATTTATCATAAAAGGAAAACTGAAAAGTTATATATCACACTGTACAGCACAGAATCAAGTTTCCAACAGAAGAACAGAAATGCAAAGCACTACTTAGTAAACTAAATCACATTTGTGTCACTAGCTCAATTAGGAATACAGGAAAACTGAAAAGCTGATATATCTAAATGTATGGCAAAGAAACAAGTTTTCATCGAAAGAACAGAAACGCAAAGCACAACTTTGTAAACGAATTCACATTCGTGATGCCTGTTCAATTATTATAACAGGAAAACTGAAAAGTGATATAACCGTAACCCTAACTCTAAGCCCCTAACTCTAACCCTAACCCTAACCCTAACACTAAAACTAACCCTAACCCTAAGCCCCTAACACTAATCCTAATCCTAACCCTAACCCTAACCCTAATCCTAACCCTAACTTGTTCCTAACAGGAACAAGTTTCCATCGAAAGAACTAAACACAAAGCACTACTTTGTAAACTAAATCACATTTGTGCCACTCTCTCAAGTAGGAATACAGGAAAACTGAAAAGAGATATAACGCACTGTACAGCACAAGAACAAGTTTCGAACGAAAGAACAGAAAAGCAAAGCACTACTTTTAAACGGAATCACATGTGTGTCGCTCGCTCAATTAGGAATACAGGAAAACTGAAAATTGTTATCCCCCACTGTAAGGCACAGAAACAAGTTTCCATCAAAAGAAAAGAAATGCAAAGCACAACTTTGTAAACTACTTTATATACGTGTCGCCTGTTCAATTATTATAACAGGAAAACTGAAAAGTGATATATCACACTGTACAGCACAGGAACAAGTTTCCATCGAAAGAAGAGAAACGAAAAGCATAACTTTGTAAACTAATTCACATACATATTGCCCGTTCAATTATTATAACAGGAAAACTGAAAAGTGATATATCACACTGTACAGCACAGGAACAAGTTTCAAACGAAAGAACAGAAACGCAAAGCACAACTTTGTAAATTGATTCACATATGTGTCGCCTGTTCAATTATTAAAAGAGGAAAACTGAAAAGTGATATATCACACTGCACAGCACAGGAATAAGTTTCCAATTCAAGAACATAAACGCAAAGCACTACTTTGTAAACTAAATCACATGTGTGCCACTCGCTCAATTAGGAATTCCTGAAAACTGAAATGCGATATATCGAAATGTATGGCAAAGAAACAACTTTTCATCAAAAGAACAAAATCGCAAAGCATAACTTTATAAACTAATTCACACACGTGTCACCCATTCAATTATTATAACAGGAAAACTGAAAAGTGATATATCGAACTGGAACCTGCTTCCATCTAAAGAACAGAAACACAAAGCACAACTTTGTAAACTAATTCACATTCGTATCACCTGTTCAATTATTATAATAGGAAAAATGAAAAGTGATATAACCCTCACCCTAACCCTAAGCCCCTAAACCTAACCCTAACCCTAACCCTAACCCTAACCCTAACCCTAACCCTAACGCTAACCTAACACTAACATGTTCCTAACAGGAACAAGTTTCCATCGTAAGAACAGAAACGCAAAGCACAACTTTGAAAACTACTTCACATATGTGTCGCCCATTCAATTATTATAACAGGAAAGCTGAAAAGTGATATATCACACTGTACAGCCCAGAAACAAATTTCCAACGAAAGAACATAAACGCAAAGCACTACTTTGTAAAATAAATCACATGTGTGCCAATCGCTCATTTAAGAATACAGGAAAATTGAAATGTGATATAAAGCACTGTACAACACAGGAAGAAGTTTCGAACGAAAGAACAGAAAAGCAAAGCACTACTTTTAAACGGAATCACATGTATGTTGATCGCTCAATTAAGAATACAGAAAACTGAAAAGTGTTATCTCGCACTGTACGGCACAATAAAAAGTTTCTATCGAAAGAACAGAAACGCAAAGCACAAATTAGTAAAATAATTTACATACGTATCGCCCATTCAATTATTATAACAGGGAAACTGAAAAGTGTTATAACCCTAATCCTAACCCTAAGCCCCGAAACCTAACCCTACCCCTAACCCTAACCCTAAACGTAACCCTACCCTAAACCTAACCCTAACCCTAACCCTAACTAGTTCCTGACAGGAACAAGATTCCAACGAAAGAACATAAATGAAAAGCACTACTTTGTAAACTAATTCACATGTGTTCCACTCGCTCAATTAGGAATACAGGAAAAATGAAAAGTGATAAAATGCACTGTACAGCACAGGAACAAGTTTTGAACAAAAGAACAGAAAAGCAAAGCACTACTTTTAAACGGAATGAAATATGTGTCGCTCGCTCAATTAGGAATACAGGAAAACTGAAAAGCGATATATGGAAATGTAATGGCAAGGAAACAACCCTAACCCTAACCCTAACCCTAAGCCCCTAACCCTAACCCTAACCCTAATCCTAACCCTAACCCTAACCCTAACCCTATGTGCCTAACCCTAACCCTAACCCTAAGCCTAACCCTAATTAACCCTAACTTGTTCCTAAGAGGAACAAGTTTCCTACAAATGAACAGAAACACAAAGCACTACTTTGTAAACTAATTCACATTCGTGTTGCCTGTTCAATTATTATAACAGGAAAACTGAAAAGTGATATGACTCTAATCCTAACCCTAAGCCCCTAACTCTAACCCTAACTCTAGCCCTAAGCCTAACCCTAAGCCCCTAACCCTAACCCAATCCCTAACCCTAACCCTAACCCTATCCCTAACCCTAACCCGAACCCTAACCCTAACTTGTTCCTAAAAACAGGAACAAGTTTCAACGAAAAACATAAACACAAAGCACTACTTTGTAAACTAAATCACATGTGTGCCACTCTCAATTAGGAATACAGGAAAACTGAAAGACATATAACGACTGTACAGCACAGGAACAAGTTTCAGATAAAAGAACAGGAAAGCAAAGCACTACTTTTAAACGGAATTACATGTGTGTCGCTTGCTCAAATAGGAAAACAGGAAAACTGAAAAGTGCTATCTTGCACTGTACGGCACAGAAACAAGTTTCCATCGAAAGAAGAGAAACGCAAAGCCCAACTTTGTAAACTAAATCACATGTGTGTCGCCACTCAATTAGGAATACAGGGAAACTGAAAAGCTTAAAATCAAAATGTACAGCAAAGAAAGTAGTTTTCATCGAAAGAACAGAAACTCAAAGCACAACTTTGTAAACTAATACACATTCGTGTGTTGCCTGTTCAATTATTATAACAGGAAAACTGAAAAGTGATATAACCCTAATCCTACCGTAAGCCCCTAACCCTAACCCTAACCGTAACCCTAAGCCTAAACCTAACCTTAACCCTAACTTGATCCTAAAACAGGAACAAGTTTCCAAATAAAAGAACATAAATGCAAAGCACTACTGAAACTAAATCACATGTTTGCCACTCTCAATTAGGAATACAGGAAAACTGAAAAGAAATATAACACACTGTACAGCACAGGAACAAGTTTCAAATGAAAGAACAGGAAAGCAAAGCACTACTTTTAAATGGAATCACATGTGTGTCGCCGCTCAATTAGGAATACAGGAAAACTGAAAAGTGTTATCTCAAGACTTATGGCACAGAAACAAGTTTCCATCGAAAAACAGAAACACAAAGCACAACTTTGTAAACTAATTCACATATGTGTCGCCTATTCAATTATTATAACAGGAAAACTGAAAAGTGATATATTGAACTGTACAGCACAGGAACCTGCTTCCATCGAAAGAACAGAAACGAAAAGCACAACTTTGTAAACTAATTCACATTCGTGTTGCCTGTTCAATTATTATAACAGGAAAACTGAAAAGTGTTATCTCAAGACTCTATGGCACAGAAACAAGTTTCCATTGAAAGAACAGAAACGCAAAGCACAACTTTGTAAACTAATTCATATATATGTCACCTGCTCAATTATTATAACAGGAATACTGAAAAGTGATATATCACACTGTACAGCACAGAAACAAGTTTCCAACAGAAGAACAGAAACGCAAAATACTACTTTGTAAACTAAATCACATGTGTGTCGCCACTAATTAGGAATACAGGGAACCTGAAAAGCAATACATCGACTTACAGCACAGGAAGTGCTTTCATCGAAAGAACAGTAACGAAAAGCACAAATTTGTAAACTAATTCACATACGTGTCGCCTGCTCAATTATTATAACAGGAAAATGAAAAGTGAATTAACCCTAACCCTAACCCTAACCCTAACCCCCTAAACCTAACCCTAACCCAAACCCTAAAGATAGCCCTAACCCTAACCCTGAGCGCCTAACCCTAACCCTAACCCTAACACTAACCCTAAGCCCCTAACTCTAACCCTAACTCTAACCCTAACACTAACAAGTTTCCAACGAAAGAACATAAACACAAACCACTACTTTGTAAACTAAATCACGTGTGTGCCACCCTCTCAATTAGGAATACAGGAAAACTTAAAAGTGTTATATCTAAAAGGAGCCTTGATGGTGTTCAATCAGAGGATTGACCTCATGCAGGAGCAAATCGATACCCTATGGCAAAACACTCAACTTGGGTGTCAATGAAAATATGCTGGACTTGGAGTCACTAGCATATAACATGAGAATTTTTCCTGTGCTGCAAATCTGTCTAAACAATTGTCGAGCTATATTTTAGGAAATTGACTGAGAATTGATACTATGATGGAGCAGCTGAGAGTGGCCATTGTCACAGTAAATTCTACCAGAGTGGACACAGGACTAGCCACAGGATTATCATCATGGATTGCTGCAGCCATGAATCATCTGAAGGAATGGGCGGGCATGGGAGCGTTATCAGGCCTTCTGGTGTTGGTCTCCTTGGTTTGCCTGTGGTATATATGCAAGATTAGAGTCTCACAACAGTGTGATGCAGCCATGATCATTCAGGCCTTTACAGCCATTGAAGCAGGACATTCTCCCCAAGCATGGTTGGATACCATAAAAAGCTAAAATGTTACACTCAGGATGCGAGGCGGCACTGCACTCAGGGTCAGCTGCTTTGGACCCACAGAAGAGCATGTCTGATTGCATGTGGGTTGATGCCCCAGGTCCCGCCTGAGAAAAAGGTATCAGACGGGTCTGATGCTCTTTGGGTGGATGACACCTAAATGAACATCGGGTACAAAGTCCCAATTTATTTCTAACATCAGAGATCAGACCTCTACTCTGCCTGATGCGTCGAAAACAAAAAGGGGGAATTGTAGAGAGCTGCGAATGCTATGCCTTAAAGATGGAGCTGGTTTCCGCTTTCAACATTCCCGATGGTGAGTGCTTCTGTCATGAAGAATTCCACATTTGGCTAAGGCTGAGGATCTGGCTTGCTTCCATGTATGTGGATCTATCTGCATTGCCCACGTGGCATGCCTGGGCTGGCTACCCAGAGGCTATTTAAGCTGTGGGCTGGCTTTCCCCAGGGTCTGATGATTGTTCAAGGTTCCTGAATAAACTGCATTGAAAAAAAAAAAAAAAAAAAAAAAAAAAAACAATAGGTATTAAACCTAAAAAAAATAAATAAATAAATAAAAAGAAAATTTTAAAAATACAAAAAAAAAGTGATATAACACACTGTACAGCACAGGAACAAGTTTCGAATGAAAGAACAGAAAAGCAAAGCACTACTTTTAAACAGAATCACATGTGTGTCACTTGCTCAATTAGGAATACAGGAAAACTGAAAAGTGTTATCTCAAGACTGTAAGGCAGAGAAAACAAGTTTCCATCGAAAGAACAGAAATGCTTAGTTTCTTTAGATGCACAGGTGTTAGTGGGTTTGTCCTATTTTGTATGTCTATATGAGTGAGTATATACCATGTGTGTCTTTTTGCTTCTGGGACAACTCACTCAGGATGATCCTTTCCAGATCCCACCATTTACCTGCAAATTTCATGATTTCATTTTTCATTGCTGAGTAATATTCCATTGTGTAGATGTACCACATTTTCTGCATCCATTCTTCAGTTGAGGGGCATCTGGGTTGTTTCCAGCTTCTGGCTATTACAAATAAAGCTGCTACTGAACATGGTTGAGCAAATTTCCTTTGTGTGCTTGAGCCTCTTTTGATATATGCCTAGGAGTGGTATGGCTGGATCGTGGGGAAGCACTATTCCTAGTTGTCTGAGAAAATGCCAGATTGATTTCCAGAGTGGTTGTACCAGCTTACATTCCCACCAGCAGTGGAGAAGGGTTCCTTTTTCTCCACAACCACTCTAGTATGTGTTGTCACTTGAGTTTTTGATCTTGGCCATTCTCAAGGGTGTAAGGTGAAATCTCAGGGTTGTTTTGATTTGCATTTCCTAATGGCTAGTGAGGTTGAGCATTTTTAAGTGCTTCTCTGCCATTCGGTATTCTCTACAGAGAATTGTCTGTTTAGCCTGTTCCCCATGTTTTAAGTGGGTTACTTGGTTTGCTGCTTTTCAGCTTCTTTAGTTCTTTATATATACTTGATATGAGTCCTCTGTCAGATAAAGGGTTGGTGAAGATTCTTTGCCAATCTGTACGAGATCGCTTTGTTTTGATGACGGTGTCCTTTGTTTTGCAGAAGATTTTCACTTTCATGAGGTCCCATTTATTGATTGTTGCTCTTAGAGCCTGTGCTGTTGGAGTTCTGCTAAGCAAGAGAGAAGACCATAATTAAATGTCTAATCCCCATCCGGAAAGGCAAAGAGGATGGACATCAGAAGAAGAAGAAAACAGGAAACAACCTAGGAACCTACCACAGAGGGTCTTTGAAAGCCTCTGCCCTACAGATTATCAAAGCAGAAGCTAAGCCTGATGGGCAACTGTTGGGCAGAGTGAATGGAATTTTATGTAAGAACTGGGAAAGAGTAAGAGCTGGAGAGGACAGGGTCTCCACAAGGAGAGCAACAGAACAAGAAAATTTGAACACAGGGAACTTCCCAGAGACTCATACTCCAACCAAGGACTATTCATAGAGATAACCCAGAACCCCTGCACAGATGTAGCCCAGGGCAGTTCAGAGTCCAATTGGGTTACATAGTAATGAGAAGAGGGGCTGCCTCTGACATGAACTGACTGGCCTGTTTTTAGTCACCTCCTCCTGAGGAGGAGCAACCTTACCAGGCCATAGTAGAGGACAATGCAGCCACATTTGATGTGAACTGATGGACTAGGATAAGAAAGGAGAGGAGAACCTCCCTATCAGTGGACTTGGGGAGTGGCATGCATGCAGAGGGAGGAGGGAGGGTGGGATTGGGAGGGGAGGGAGGGGCTGGGGGGATGCAGAGTGAATAAAGTGTAATTGATGAAGAATTTAAAAAAAAAGGAAAAAATAATAATTTAAGAACGTTAAATGACTTTCAAAAGTGGAGGAAAACATGGAGATAGTCAATTTACATGGAGCACGCCTCGCCTCTGGGGGCAATGGTCTCCTGAGCCTACTCAGACCTCGGACACCACCACTGCTAGTTCTAGAACCAATGCAGGATGTTCCAACGAGGGGTTAAGGCTTCTCATAATATTTCCTATAAGCCCACACCTGTTTGTTTACATCCCCATTTTTATTCATTATTAGCCAGATAGAGCCAAGTAATTGTAGTAATGATACTTGCTTTTTTGCACAATGCTGTAATGCTAGTAAATTTACTAGCTGGTTACTCACATGCCTCGCTGGGTGCCTGTGCCCATTGACGCCTCACGCTATGACTCTTCAGACAGAAAAGGATCTTGGAATTACAGCTGCCATTGTTACTGCCATCTCATTGGCGGCTGTTGAGCTACCACCACGGCATTAGCCATGAGTCATACTGGGCAGACTGCTCAGACCCTGAATAACCTTTTAGCCAAGGTAGCTCATGCCTTAGATGTACAAAAAAGGAATTAATGCTCAACTAAAAGGAGGTTTGATGGTGTTCAATCAGAGTTTTGACCGCTGCAGGAGCAAATTGATACCCTATGGCAAATCGCTCAACTTGGTTGTCAATGAAAGTATGCTGACTTTGTGTCACTAGCATACAACATGAGAATTTTCCTGTGCTGCAAATCTGTCTAAACAATTGTCAAGCTTATATTTAGGTAATTGACTGAGAATTGATACTATGATGGACCAGCTGAGAGTGGCCATTGTCACAGTAAATTCTACCAGAGTGGACACAGGACTAGCCACAGGATTATCATCATGGATTGCTGCAGCCATGAATCATCTGAAGGAATGGGCGGGCATGGGGAGCATTATCAGGCCTTCTGGTGTTGGTCACCTTGGTTTGCCTGTGGTATATATGCAAGATTAGAGTCTCACAACAGCGTAATGCAGCTATGACCATTCAGGCCTTTACAGCCATTGAAGCAGGACAGTTTACCCAAGCATGGTTGGCTACCATAAAAAGCCAAAATGTTATGCTCAGGATGCAAGGCTACACTGCACTCAGGGTCAGCAGCCTTGGAACCAGAGAAGAGCATGTCTGAATGCATGCGGTTGATGCCCCAGGTCCCGCCTCTGAGAAAAAGGTATCAAACAGGTCTGATGCTCTTGGGTGGATGACACCTAAATGAACATCGGTACAAAGTCCCAATTTATTTCTAATATCAGAGATCAGACTCTACTCTTGCCTGATGCGCCCAAAACAAAAAGGGGGAACTGTAGAGAGCTGTGTAATACCATGCCTGAAAGATGGAGCTGGTTTCCGCTTTCCACCTTCCCGATGGTGAGTGCTCTGTCACAAACCACTCCACATTTGGCTAAGGCTGAGGATCTGGCTTGCTTCCATGTATGTGGACTCCATCTGCATTGCCCACGTGGCATGCTGAGGTTGGCTACCCAGAGGCTATTTAAAGTGGGCTGGCTTTCCCAGGGTCAGATGATTGTTCAAGGTTCCTGAATAAACTACATTGAAAAAAAAAAAATATAAAAAAATCCAGAAAATATCAAAAACATCAACCATCATGATCAACTAGGCTTCATCTGAGAAATTTAGGATAATTCAATGTATAAAATTCAATAAATATAAAACCATCATATAACAGACTAAAATGCAAAACCCACATTGTCATCTAAAATTTTCTATGCAAATATTATGATCTTCTAATAAGTTCCAGAAGATTTTAAAAATATTTTACTTGGTAAGGTTAAATATTGACATTATTCACTGTCAAATTTTAATAAATGTGAGTTAAAAGTGAAATGAATAGAAACACAACCAATCAGAAGCATAGCTTTCCATTTTGGATGTTGATATCAAACACATAGATAATACTACTATGCTCTGACCTCTTACAGTGAGCCATGGATACCCAATACTATAATTTCATACTTGGAGTTGTTACACAGGATGGTAAAGTTATATCCAACTTAGTTTCAGAACTTAAAATTTGAGTACTTTAGAACACTGCCCACTGTACTCATAATTACATGGCATTGTGATAAGATATATATATATATATATATATATATATATATATATATATATCATGCAAACATGTATATCTATATTTCAGTAAATATATATGAAGTAAAATAATATTATTAGTGGAATATGAAAATATGTATTTCACCTACTCAGATTTTCAATGATGATTCCATGTATTAATAAATATTAACATGACAGAGTTAGGCTTTTGAGAAAATTGTAGTGACAGCATGTAAAATATGTACGATAATGAGATAAGAATGCTAGAGGCAGGCTTCGAAAATTGTTTTTCAATCTGACTTGTAAATTGATTCATTTATGGATAAATTAGAGAATGAAATGTTAAAATGAGAACACTTCAAAAGTATTGAATGGTTGTAGCCAGTGACTGCATAAGGTAGATTAATTTTTAAAAATATGAAACATTAAAATATATGAGTTATTTCCAACACTCACAATGATCTTTTCTAGATCCCACCATTTGCCTGCAAATTTCATGATTTCCACATTTTTGATTGCTGAGTAGTATTCCATTGTATAAAAATACCACAATTTCTATACCCACTCCTACGCTGATGGACATCTGGGTTGTTTCCAGGTTCTGGCTATTACAAATAAAGCTGCCATAAACATGGTGGTTAAAAAAGAGAAAAACGAAAGAAAGAACAGAAAACAAAGCACAACTATAAACTAATTCACATACGTGCCCCTTTCAGTTATTATAACAGAAAACTAAACAGTGATATATCACACTGTACAGCAAAGAAACAAGTTTCCAAACAGAAGAACAGAAAAAGCAAAGCAATACTTTGTAAACTAAATCACATGTGTGTCGCCGCTTCAATTAGGAATACAGAAAACGGAATAGTGATATATCGCACTGTACAGCACAAGAACAAGTTTCCAAAAAAAGAACAGAAGAGCAAAGCACAACTTTTAAACGGAATCACATGTGTGTCGCCGTCAATGAGGAATAGAGAAAAACTGAAAAGTGATATATTGAACTGTACAGCAAAGAAACAAGTTTTCATCGAAAAGAACAGAAACACAAAGAACAACATTGTAAACTAATTCACATATGTGTCGATGTTCAATTATTATAACAGGAAAACTGAAAAGTAATATAAACCTAACCCTAACCCTAACCCCCGTAGTCCTAACCCTGACCCTAACATTAAACCTAACCCCTAACCCTAACCCTAAAAACATTACTTTTTAACCCTACCCCCTAACCCTAACCTTAACCCTACCCTAACCCTAACCCTAAACCTAACCCTAACCCTAACCCTAACCCTAACCCTAACCCTAACTTGCTCTAACAGGAAAAAAGTTTCCAACGAAAAACATAAACGCAAAGCACTACTTTGTAAACTAAATCACATGTGTGTCACTCGCTAAATTAGAAATACAGATAAACTGAAAAGTGTTATCTCAAGACTGTACGGCACAGAAACAAGTTTCCATCGAAAAGAACAGAAACGCAAAGCACAACTTTGTAAACTAACTCACAAACATGTCGCCTGTTCAGTTATTATAACAGGAAAACTGAAAAGTGATATATCACACTGTACAGCACAGAAACAAGTTTCCAGCAGAAGAAGAGAAACACAAAGCACTACTTTTGTGAACTAAATCACATGTGTGTCGCTTAAAATAGGAATACAGGAAAACTGAAAAGTGATAAATGGCACCATACAGCACAGAAACAAGTTTCCAAGGAAAGAACAGAAAAGCAAAGCACTACTTTTTAAAAGGAATCACATGTGTGTCACCTACTCAATTAGGAATACAGGAAAACTGAAAAGTGTCATCTCTCACTGTATGGCACAGAAACAAGTTTCCATCAAAAGAACAGAAATGCAATGCACAACTTTTTAAACTAATTCATACATGTCGCCTGTTCAATTATTATAACAGGAAAACTGAAAAGTGATATAACCCTAACCCTAACCATAACCATAACCCCAACCCCTAACCCTAACCCTAACCCTAATCCTAACCACTAACCCTAACATAATACTAACTTGTTCCTAACAGGAACAAGTTTACCAACAAAAAGAACATAAACGCAAAGCACTACTTTGTAAACTAAGTCACATGTGTGTCACCGCTCAATTAGAAATACAGGAAAACTGAAAAGTGATAAAACGACTGTACATCAAAAGAACAATTTTCAAATGAAAGAACAGAAAAGCAAAAGGAATATTTTTAAACGGAATCACATGTGTGTCGCCGATCAATTAGGAATACAGGAAAACTGAAAAGTGTTATCTCAAGACTGTACTGCACAAAAACAAGTTTCCATCAAAAGAAGAGAAAAGCAAAGCACAACTTTGTAAACTAATTCACATATTTATCGCCAGTTCAATTATTATAACAGGAAAACCGGAAAAGTGATGTAACCCTAACCATAACCATAACCATAACCGTAACTATAACCCTAACCCCTAACCCTAACCCCAACACTAATCCTAACCACTAACCCTAACGCTAACCCTAACCCTAACCCAACCCTAACCCTAACGCCTAATAGAAACAAGTATCCAACGAAAGAACATAAACGCAAAGAACTACTTTGTAAACTAAGTCACATGTGTGTCACCCTCAATTAGGAATACAGGAAAACTGAAAAGTGATATAACACACTGTATAGCACAGGAAAATTTTCAAATGAAAGAACAGAAAGCAAAGCACTACATTTAAATGGAATCACATGTGTCACTTGAACAATTAGGAATACAGGAAACTGAAAAGTGATATCTCCCACTGTACGGGGGGAGAAACAAGTTTCCATCGAAAAACAGAAAACGCAAAGAAACTTCTTAAAATAATTCAGATCCATGTCATCCGGAAATTATTATAACAGGAAACTGAAAAGTGATATATCACACTGTACAGCACAGAAACAAGTTTCCAACAGAAGAACATAAACGGAAACTACTTTGTAAACTAAGTCACATGTGTGTCAAACAATTAGGAATACAGGAAAACTGAAAAGTGATATAACACACTGTACAGCACAGGAAAAATTTTCAAATGAAAGAACAGAAATGCAAAGCACTACATTTAAATGGAATCACATGTGTGTCGCTTATCAATTAGGAATACAGAAAACTGAAAATTGTTATCTCACACTGTGCGCATAGTAACAAGTTTCCAACGAAAGAAGTGAAACACAAAGCACAACTTTGTAAAATAATCTCACATCCATGTCGCCTGCTCAATTATTATAACAGGAAAACAGAAAAGTGATATATCACACTGTACAGCACAAAAACAAGTTTCAAAAGAAGAAGAGCAGCGCAATAGCACTACTTTTGTAAACTAAATAATATGTGTGTCACTGCAAATTAGGAATACAGGAAAACTGAAAAGTGATATATCGTATTGTACAGTACAGAAACAAGTTTCAAACGAAAGAACAGAAGAGAATGTCTGATTGCATGGGTTGATGCCCCAGGTCCCGCCTGAGAAAAGTGTATCGGACGGGTCTGATGCTCTTTGGGTGATGACACCAAAATGAACATCGTACAAATTCCCAATTTATTTCTAATATCAGAGATCAGACCTCTACTCTTGCCTGATGCGTCTAAAACAAAAAGGGGGAACTGTAGAGAGCTGCGAAATGCTATGCCTTAAAGATGGAGCTGGTTTCCGCTTTCCACCTTCCCGATGGTGAGTGCTTTCGTCACGAACAATTCCACATTTGGCTAAGGCTGAGGATCTGGCTTGCTTCCATGTATGTGGACCCATCTGCATTGCCCACGTGGCACGCTTGGGCTGGCTACCCAGAGGCTATTTAAGCTGGGGCTGGCTTTCCCTGGGTCCGAGGATTGTTCAAGGTTCCTGAATAAACTGCATTGAAAAAAAAAAAAAAAAAAAAAAAAAAAAGAAAAGAAAAGCACTATTTTGTAAACTAACTCACATTTGTTTCGCTGGCCAAAATAGGAATACAAGAAAACTGAAAATGATATATGGCACCATACAACACAGAAACAAGTTTCAAGGAAAGAAACAGAAAAGCAAAGCACTATTTTTAAACGGAATCACATGTGTATCACTCACTCAATTAGAATACAGGAAAACTGAAAAGTGACATCTCTCTCACTGTATGGCACAGAAACAAGTTTCTATCGAAAGAACAGAAACGCAGCACAACTTTGTAAACTAATTCACATACATGTTGCCTGTTCAATTATTATAACAGGAAAACTAAAAAGTGATATAACCCTAACCCTAACCATAACCATAACCCTAACCCCTAACACTAACCCTAATCCTAACCACTAACCCTAACCCTAATCCTAACCACTAACCCTAACCCTAACGCTAACTATTTCCTAACAGGAACAAGTTTCAAACGAAAAGAATATAAATGCAAAGCACTATTTTGTAAATCCAAGTCATATGTGTGTCACTCGCTAAATTAGGAATACAAGAAAACTGAAAAGTGTTATCTTGTACAGTACTGCACAGAAACAAGTTTCCATCGAAAGAACAGAAACGCAAAGCACAACTTTTGTAAACTAATTCACATAAGTGTTGCCCATTCAATTATTATAACAAGAAAACTAAAAAGTGATATATCACACTGTACAGCACAGAAACAAGTTTACAACAGAAGAACAGAAACTCAAACCACTATTTTGTAAACTATATCACATGTGTGTCGCCGCTTCAATTAGAAATATAGGAAAAAATTAAAAGTGATATATCACACTGTACAGCACAGGAACAAGTTTCAAACAAACAAAAAAAAAGAAAAGTAAAGCACTACTTTTAAACAGAATCACATTTGTATCGCCGCTAAATGAGGAATACAGGAAAATGAAAAGGGTTATCTCGCACTGTAAGGAACACAGAAACAAGTTTCATTGAAAGAACAGAAACGATATATCAAAGCACAACTTTTGTAAACTAATTAAATCACATACGTGTTGCCTGTTCAATTATTATAACAGGAAAAGTGAAAAGTGATATAACCCTAACCCTAACCCTAACCTTAACTCCTAACGCGCAACTTGTTCCTAACCGAACAAGTTTCCAATGAAAGAACATAAACGCAAAGCACTACTTTGTAAACTAAATCACATATGTGTCACTCACTCAATCAGAAATACAGGAAAACTGAAAAGTGATATATCGTGACTGTGCAGCACAGGAACAAATTTCCAACGAAAGAACAGAAAAGCAAAGCACTACTTAGTATACTAAATCAGATGTGTGTAGCTTGCTCAATCAGAAATACAGGAAAACTGAAAAGTGATATATCGTGACTGTGCAGCATAGGAAAAAAGTTTCCAAAGAAAGAACAGAAAAAGCAAAGCACTACTTTTAAACGGAATCACATGTGTGTCGATTGCTCTTTAGGAATAAAGGAAAACTGAAAAGTGTTATCTCGCACTGTACTGCACAGAAACAAGTTTCCATCGAAAAGAACAGAAACGCAAAGCACAACATTGTAAACTAATTCACATGGTTGTCACCTGTTCAATTATTATAACATGAAAACTGAAAAGCGCTATCAAGACTGTACTGCACAGAAACAAGTTTCCATCGAAGAACAGAAACACAAAGCACCACTTTGTAAACTAATTTTCATAATGTGTCGCCCAATTATCATAACAGGAAACTGAAAAGTGTTATCTCGCACTGTAGAGCATAGAAACAAGTTTCACCGAAAGAACAGAAACGCAAAGCACAACTTTGTAAACTAATTCACAAACGTAAGCCTGTTCAATTATTATAACAGGAAAACTGAAAAGTCATATATCGAACTGTACAGCAGAGGTACACGCTTTCCATCGAAGAACAGAAACGCAAAGCACAACTTTGTAAACTAATTCACATATGTGTCGCCAGTTCAATTATTATAACATGAAAACTGAAAAGTGATATAAACCTAACCCTAACCTTAACCCTAACCCTAACCCTACTCTAACCCTAACCTCTCGCCTAACCATAACCCTAACCTAACCCTAACCCTAATCCTAACCCTCTAACTTGTTCCTAACAGGAACAAGTTTCAACGAAAGAACATAAACGCAAAGCACTATTTTGTAAAACAAAATCACTGTGTGCCACTCACAGTTAGGAATACAGGAAAACTTAAAAGTGATATAACGCACTGTACAGCACAGGAACAAGTGTTGAATGAAAGAACAGAAAAGCAAAGGACTTCTTTAAAACGGAATCACATGTGTGATGCTGGCTCAATTAGGAATACAGGAAAACTGAAAAGCAATACATCAAATGTTTGGCAAATAATCAAGTTTTCATTGAAAGAACAGAAACGCAAAACACAACTTTGTAAACTAATTCACATTCGCGGTCGCTTGTTCAATTATTATAACAGGAAAACTGAAAAGTGATATAACCTCACCCTAACCCTACGCCTGACCCTAACGCTAACTCTAACCCTAACCCTAACCCTAACACTAAGCCCCTAACCCTAACCTTAAGCCTAAGCCTAACATTAACTTCTCTAACCTTAACTTGTTCCTAGAAGGAACAAGTTTCCAACGAAGAACAGAAACGCAAAGCACTACTTTAAAACGGAATCACATGTGTGTCGCCGCTCAAATAGGTATACAAGAAAACTGAAAAGTGTTATCTCGCACTGTAAGGCACAGAAACAAGTTTCCATCGAAAAGAACAGAAACGCAAAGCACAACTTTGAAATCTAATTCATATGTAAAGGTCTGCTCAATTATTATAACATGAAAAACTGAAAAAGTGATATAACCCTCACCCTAACCCTAACCCTAACCCAAACCCTAACCCTAATCCTAACTCCTAACTTGTTCCTAACAGAACAAATTTCCAACGAAAGAACATAAACGCAAAGCACCACTTTGTAAACTAAATCACATGTGTGCCACTACCAATTAGGAATAAAGGAAAACTGAAATGTGATATAACGCACTGTACAGCACATAAAACAAATTTTCAACGTGAGAAAAGAAAAGCAAAGCACTACTTTTATACAGAATCACATGTGTGTCGCTCACTCAATTAGGAATACAGGGAAAACTGAAAAAGTGTTATCTTGCACCTGTATGGTACAGAAACAAGTTTCATCACAAAAGAACAGAAACTCAAAGCACAACTTGTAAACTAATCTGCATATGAGTCGCCAGTTCA